>JAHZNE010001169.1:0-49481 GCA_027744055.1 Callyntrura sp. NNG-2020 | reverse complement strand
TAATGATGATAATGATTAACGATAAAAATTAGCTTTTCGTAATACCAGTAGTAGTCAAGTATTGTCGTGTCATACTATAACGATTTTCGTCAAGTGTGACTATGAAACCAAAATGGCGATGCATACTGACGATGAGTGACAACACACCTAGGTACACATTTAAAATAAAATAAAAACAAGATGTGAACATACATAGTACTGCTTATTGATTGATGGCTTTAGTTCGACCTAATTTTGCTGTAACTTATATTTGATACTCGACTAAATAAATATTATTGTGTGGTTTTAGTCTTCTAAAGTTTATATATCTACATCATCGTATACATCCGATTCTGTATCGAGTCCATCGAGTGCCGTCTATGTATATCCTACATTTAAAAGTCAGCATTTACAAAATTTATAATATACCTAAAGTAAGTCATGTACTAATTCTGACAGAAAAATGAGCTTGAGTGAACGGAAGAAAATTGAAAATGGATACCTACTTATTTACAGTAAACAAACAATAACGTTCTCTCTTGTAGCATATAATAAATACTTTTAAAAAGTCGATGATGGAATCGCACGTACGATTGAGACGTTTGAGCACGTGCTTGACTTGAAACTCGAAAAATATAAATAACTCAATAACGGTTTTTGGTTTTACCTTTCAATATGATTTTAAAGCTTTATATATTTTTTTTAATTTTCGTAAAATCTACCTACAACCTATCATATCTATCTATAAATATTTTATTTTATATTCTACTGTCAATTATTGGTAAGTTATAAATATATGTATCAAGGGACATGGACGTGTCTACATGAATGATGAATGTAAACCTGTGCCTATTCTACAATTTGATCCGCCGTAGCGACTGCCGTATTGTAAGTGATTTCCGGTACTGACGACGTGGGCGAAGATACTGATCCTGCTGCCGTACAGTAAAGTTGATGATCTCTTAGTTGTGCGTCTTTCAGAAAAGGTGCAGTACAGCCCTTGCAGGTAAATGTTGTGGAAGGATCTTTCCCCTCCACGTCATGATAATGCCTGAAATGATTTTTTCTGTTGATGGTCTTGGTCCCTATGATAAACGGCTTGTTACATATTTGACACGGTTTGTCGTGCAACGGTATATTCAAATGATCAGTTAGAAAATGCAGAAAGTATTTGTACTGAGAGGTCGAGCTGAAATCACATCTGGGACATTTGCTCTTGTTCCCAGTGCTGTTAGACTTGCAATGTCGCATTTTCTCGTGGTATGCCAAATTGTGTGCCTTGGAAAATGTTAAATGGCAAAAACTGCATTGGAAATTTCCATGAGTTCGTAAATGAAGCTGTAACTGGCCTTGTGTAATAAACTGTTCAGTACACCCAGATTCTTTACAGGAGATCGGGGGTGATATTCCTGGTTGTTGACGCCAATGAATTTCTGGAAACATCGGTTGTGGTCCAGATTGCTCCCCATAAAAGGTGTCAGTTTCACTTTCAATGTCCATATTATTCGAATACGCATCCCCGTTCATGGACGAGTTTTCCGAATCCAAAGTTTGGGGATCTTCATGAGTTAAGCTGGGCTCGTCTGAAGTGCTGGTGCTAGTCGTCGTGTCTACGTCCATAGGGACATTGGGTGTGTCCGTGAAAGTACTGGACGAAGACGACCCTCGAGGAGCCAAAGTTGTATATGACGCTGGCTCAGAGTTATTGTCAATGTAACTCGCTCCATCTCCAATGGGCTCAGAATACAACCCCCCTGGCATGTTATCCGTCGACTGGGGCATGTACTGACTTGACACATCTGGATTAGGATGTTGATGGTGGGGATAGCTGTTAGGGATCGTTTGACTGGGGGGAATGTAATTGTTGTAGTCGTACCCATATTCATAACCGTTGCTGGTTCTTGCACTATCCCTTCCAGACTCGTGCCCAGAGTTGTGTGAATAAGCGTCGTAACTTCCATTGGTCGGTGGCACAGAATAAGATGGTGGAGGTGGTTGCGCAGGTTCCACTATTGGCGTGGTATTATACGACGGCCAATTAGAAGATGTGCTGTAATTGTACGTCGTGAAATTGTAACTATAATTATAGTTCCCTTGGGCGCCACCATTAGTGTTATGATATGGACTACTGTTATAGTCATAGTTATACTGCGCGTGAGGTTGTTGAATGGGTGAATTGACCGGAGGCGGCGTATTGGAGAAAGGCGTCCCTGATGGTGACGGTGTGGCTGGGGGGTATGGATAAGTGGATGCATATGACGAAGATGGTCCCGGAGGCATCATTAGATTTTCAGGTGGGGGTTGCGGTGGTGGTGGTATAGGATACTGCTGTGCTTGGTGTGGATACTGAGCAATAGGATGTGTCATTTGTTGAGAAGAGGACGATAAAGAGGGTCCTACAATGGGTACACGGGTCGGAGGATGATGTTTCCCGCGATTTTGATCGTAGTATATTGGATATTGATGGGATTCTGACTTCCAAGGTAAACCTGAATAATGCAAATGCGTGAAACAAGTTAATGCATTATTTTAACTCTACAAATATATGCATATGGTTTAAGTAATGAAAGGAAAGTTTTTACCTGAATTGTACTGCTCTGTCGGTATCTCTTGAGGTCTATTGGTTACTTCCTGTGAAGGTGGTTGAACTTGAGATCCTGGGAATGGCGATTTACTGATTTGTACTATTTGGTTTGGGTGCTTGTGAATAACTACTGGTTGAAACTTTGATGGTGGCATGTCTGACTGTTGAGCAATTGGACGAGATGCTGACGGTAATGCGGTTATCTTTGGTGGTTTTGGCGGTGGCATCACCTTTGGAGTAGATTTTTTCTTGGAGGGGAATTTAATTTCAATCTCCAACTCATCACAGTTAATTATTGGCAATGGCATTGACTTCTTTGGCTGAGACTTTGCCTCTTTCAATTTTTGAGCGTACTCCTCCGGATTGATGAATGACAGAGAGAGAACTATCCAAAAAGAAACTACACATCCCAACAGGGACGCCAATATCACATCTTGGGAATCCATAGGCAGATTCTTGGGCGACCCATTCTTGTTGTGTTTGTCCAGTAGTGGTATCCAGTCACCAGACTTGCAAATGCGCTTCAATTTGATTATCGGGAATGACTTGGAAAGCTTTTGTAAACCTGTACACAAACATTGTACTTTTAAAAATAAAAAACTTCAGCAAAATAAAATAATTGAACAATCCACCTCTAATCTAGACTCACTTTTCTTGTACAACTTAGTCCTAAGGATATTTGCACTTCTGAGCCCTCCTAACGACAGCCTCGTAAACGATTTTTGCTGCTTCTTTATGGCGTCATCATCCTCCGCCATAGTAAATAGCTCCGCAGTCGTCTTTTTATTGGCCTCCTTGATAATTTCCGAAATGGACCTGACACATCTGTCCAGTATCATTTGATGAAACTGCACTTGGAACTGCACTTGACAGAACGCGTGTGCCAACGCCGCACATCTGTCACACAGCTCAAACCCCACATTATCCACTTTATCCCCGTTTTTCTCATCCTTCTTAATCACACACTTTCTCCCCACCTTTTTCAAGGGGGCCACCACCACATTGTCAATGGTGAAGCCTAAATACCGTGACACCAATCTGGTAAAATTTACTGACGTTTGCGTCGTCGCTCGTCGTTTCTCTTGAGTTTGCAAAGGACATTCCTCATAACACAACAGACAGAGACCTTTCGTGTTCAAGAAAACCACATTCTTGTCCAGGAGTGTCGGACCTGTGCGTCTACTGCTCATTTTGAATTCCCTATTTTGAAACTTATTTGCAACACACACACTCTCACACAAAGACACACTATATTCTAAACTGCCTTCCACTACTCAGCTGAAAACTAAATGTTTGACATTTTTTCTATCAGTCGGTTACATATTTTTCCTGTAGGTAAGTAGGAGTTTTGCTGGAGAAGAGAACCGAGGATGTCAGCCAAAGCCACATCACAAACAGGAAGGATGTGTGTGTGTATGTTGTTGTTGTGAGTTGTCTGAGCGAGTCTCTGAGCGCAGGAGATATCAACACACTTTATTAAAAAACACTCCACATGAATTATGTTGTTTCTGCTGCTGGTTACGCTGCCTGCATGTGTGTGTGTGTGTGTGTAGCAAGTATTAAGTTGTGTGTGGCAGCAACCCGTCTACCTTTTTACTGAGTAAACTCGAAAAGACGAATACTCTGAAAAATCCCATGTCATCCCACTGCGTGTACGAAATATTTTTTTTACACTTATTACTAGTTTGTTGGAAGGTTGTACGTTGTACTTGGTATTTGGTATCTTCTGCTGTGTGTCTTTCTGTTGTTGCTGGCCTGTTGTCATACTTTTATGAACAAAAACGAAGGAATAATGAACATAAAGAAGTGAGCAGTGAACTAAAACCTTGTGTGTGGGTACAGTAAAAGTAAAAAACTCATATGCGACCACGACCACATAGGTACAGAGAGCTCTCTGGGTAGAAGATATGTGCGTGAGTCGTCTTTACGGATGGATGTCCATTATCACCTTTATATTATGAACACACAGTTTTACCAATATTTTTACGAAAAAAATCTTACCAATGCAAGAACAAACAGCAAAAAATTTCGTATGGTCTCATGACACGCAGCATAATCATTTTAAACAATTAACCGTCCCACAACGGTTCATTTCGTTATNAATCATTTTAAACAATTAACCGTCCCACAACGGTTCATTTCGTTATTGTATCTCAGTGTAATATAATGTATGCCTATCAGCCTATCAATATGTCCATCCATTTTTATTTCCCCCCCTTTTTAGTGTGTCAGTATGTGTCGGCGTCTCTGTTACATTACGTGCACTTCGTCGTGACTGATAAGTTGTATACGTTATTTAGTAAAGGTAGACTGATATTTAAAATGTGGATAGGACAATTAATATTTTCTTTATGTATACAGCCTTGTATCACAAAAAACAGGCATTATTCTTGTTTTTTTGTAACCTACTGTATTTATATTCAAGAGCTGACAGACGACCGTTAGTACTTGGCATATAAATAGGGATTGCAACAGGTTTTGTTGGCTATTTTTTGGCTGTCCTATACCCCTTCATATTCCCTCTATTACAATATACATATTTGTGGTCAGTAGGGGCCCATCAGAGAAAAATTCAGCACTGAATTGAGGTAAATGGCTTGTTTTAACAAAGAGAACCTTTGCGTGTTGTTCTTACAACAAAAAACGTGCTTCTTGTCGGCACAGGTCATGCAATATGTGCATGCAACATTACATTCAACATTGCTGTAACGCTCAACGCTGTAATGTCATATAATGTAATGTAATGTAAGGGAGTAGTAATTGCAAATACGTACACATCAAAAGAAACACCACTTGCAACTTTTTTAATACCTAGCACATGGAAAGTGTGCGTGGTTTTTAGCCTTTTACTTTAACTGCTGAAAAAAATTGCTGACTACTGCCTGCTTCACCGCAAGATTTATTGCAAAGTTTCATCTATTTAGTACGGGGATATTCATCGCGCAAAACATTGAACTTTCGTAATATGGGATGTACTAAGTGTTCAAGGGGAATTTAAACATTGAAACAGGTTTCTCTAGCCTGGCAATAATACCAGTACCAGAGAGCCATATTAGCACCCAGCGGACCTAGTTACACATTCCACATTGCACTACTGCTACTACGGTTTGCTGCAATAAAGACATGAAATGAGTCATTCATATCCGAGCAACTACTAACCTAAAACTGAGATATATTTTGGATTTGGATAGCTTTTCCTGCTTTTATCCTGTCATATCGTCCTATCCCCGCATAGAATCTGTTAGCAAGTTGCTTTCATGTAGTCTTTCTTACAAAGATCCATGAAGAAGAGGGGAATATACTGATGATGACAGTCGTTTCCATCGGAAAGAAGTATTCACGCATTCGCTTGACTCCACACATGATGAACGTGAACACATATAAAAAAGCATCACAGAGATTTTCCTGCATAAATGCGCTGATGGAAATGAGTGTTTCGTACTTGGCTTCGAGAAAAAAACGCCTCGCTGGAGTACGGTACGCCGATATTATAAGACGTGTGTGAATACTAAATTCAAGAGTTTTGTTCTTGCTACATATATACATTCCTGTTTATATTTGAAACCCATAGACCACAACCGTCGTTGCATACTGATAATACTGTTATTACCTGACAACTACCAAGTAGTTTCGTCCCTCATCCAGATACTCCATAAAAATCCATATTTCACGACCGTACCTACTACCCAGGGACAAACGCTGTCGCTTTCGCCGAACATCAACCACCTCATTTCCAAGTAACAAGCTGTTATTATATCTAAATTGGTGTTGCATACGTGTAGAACTGGAGAATCGACTAAAAATGCGAACCAAGTATTATCAACCTATTGCATATTTCAGCTTTATAAAGAACCAGCCAAATTACTAAGTATGTACATATATTATATTTACAAAGGTAACTTATGGAGAAGATGTTTCTCTCTTCTCTCGCTCGCTTTGGTTGCAACTTTTGGATTTTCATTCTTACACGTAGCATCATCACGAATCATGATTTATTTTGCTGTTGCTCAAACAAACGAAATGGGAGTAGAAGACCAAAATCCGATAATAAAAAATAAAGTCGATCCATCAGCAAACAGCAGAGAACTACTTGCAAAGAGACAATGCGTTACCAAATTTTTATGTATAAATAGATAGCTGTCATATCATACTCAATGAGTTTCGTGTAAAAGAAAGAGACAATAAAATTTTCACGTTGTGGAATGGCACAACAAACAGCAACAGCAAACACGCCGTGGCAAAAGCTCCATGAAACTTATACAACCAACAAAACCGACTTGGCTTAAAAAAAATCTTTTTTTCTCAGTACGTATGTACTGTTTGGATATTCTTCGTGATGATTACTGAATTAGATATGACCTGAGTCGTATTTTATACCATTTCTCTTTTATGCACGACAGGCCCTATATTTATACTGACTACGAAATGGAAAAGTAAAAGTGTGCCATTTTAAGTAGCAACATCATCGACCGGACCGGACATAGGAATTCGTTCGTAGGAATTTATACAATATTTTATTGGTCAGTCGGCTGTTGCTGTGTCGGTTAAAATAAGATGAAAAATCGAAAATCATTTAATATTTCACGAGGACACCTTTTGTTCGAGGAGGGAAATGCCGAATGCCATGAGCGTACCTAAACACACCTCCACAAAAAGAACTCAAACTCCACCAGTGGTTTAATTCAGCTTGTAGATAGTATTTTGGTAAATATTGATACAAATGTCAAAAGCAGGAGAAATATGTGTGTCAAACTTGACATGAACTATGTAACAAATCAATACACCACCACTGTGTATTACACGCACAAAAGCAAACGGGGAATTTTTATCCGTATTTCGATCGCATTTCCCCACTGAAATAAAAATGGGCTGTTGGAAAATGAGCTGAAACGAGGGACGAGAAATATTCCCAATGAAAAACGTTGAAAATTCTCTCAATGCCCCATCATATGAAGCGTGTACGCGTGTGTACTATATGCTGTACTAACAGTAATTAAGTACAATATTATTTTTTATTCTCAGACCCGACCATGATACCAAGCAAATGACGGGAGGACTGTTGCGTTTCTAATAAATATGATTAAATATTGCCTTTTGGGAGACGCTCATTTTATTAATTTGGCTTAGTACTGTTGTCATCCGGTAATATGTAGGTAGTTATATCATTGCCGCAAATAACATTTTTCGCCTCTTGTTAACATAATTACATGTAAAATTCAACATTGTTAGTTTAAAGGGTAGTTAAGTGTATATTAACAACTCGTGTGTGTTGTGAGCTAATAAGTCATAAAATAAGAACTGAATTTAGCTCACTCAACTTGTTATACGAAACAAATAACATCCTCTGCGAGGATGTATGCATGAACGAAAAAACGCTTCCCAGATGGGAAACCTTTGGCAAATAAGATGAGGAAAGTAGGCATTAAAATATTTAATTTTATGTATATAGAGATTACGAAATGGATGTTTTTATGATTTATTGCAGTTTACTACATGAACATTGTTCGCGAATTGAGTTGGTTGAGCTGCATTGTGATCGTGAGTGTATGGTTACATGCAAATAAGCTTACACGTCGTTTCATTGCCTATTGAAATTTCAAAATATAAATGTAGAATGCGAAACAAAAGTTTCATCGACAACATGCAGCTGGAGTAATTCCAGTTTATACGAATGCTGAATGTTCAGTAGATATGAACATCCAGAACACATTCATGGATTCGTGGAAACTGGTCACAATGAGTTAATTACCTATAATATTGTACTTGGTGGTATCTTATTATGACTACCAGACAGTGTAATATTTCATTAGACCTCGCAATCCCAGAAGACACATTTATCAAACATAATTAAATGAGCTGTTGAATACTGCGTTCGTCTATTATGCGTTTGCGTTTTGTATTAAAGGCTGGTATAACAATTATCAACTACGAATATTGTAAGAAATATATGATTGTAAAAAATTGACAAGGCTGATGTACATTTTATCATTATACTTTCTGTACTCCCGCCAAGTGAAATATTATGCAAAAATATAGATGCATATTTTTTTTAAAATAATACTTGTATGTAACTAGTCGTTCACCGGAAAAACGTGCTAATTACATATACAGGTTATAATTGTCACGTTTCATTTGGCCACGAGGAAAAAGTAAAAACGATGATGACACAATATGGGTAAATAGATACTTAAGTTATGTTCTTTACAAGTCAATGACGAGTCATATAAGACAAAATAACCAATAACCATCTGCCCTGCCCAATTACACATTTTGAAAATTTTTGTTTTACGCCGGTTTTACACTGCAGTGCAGTGTGCAGGACTTCTGCAAGGTTAAGTATTTAAATCTAGCGTTCTATCGGCCAGATACTACATTCCATAGCGGAGTTGTACCTTATTTGCTGTTTCTGTTTTATCTCCATCATTATTTTTCATTCTTGCCTTTAGCTCGTAATCGTAACTAACGCTGGAATTGGAATAATAAGAATGACTGATACTGTATGACCGTGAGAAAGATAAGTTTGATTGGTTTGATTGATACCATTGCATTACAACATTGCAAGTTGCTATAAATTAAACCTTTTCAGTCTTTGCTTTGATAAACTTTTACTTGAGTCGTTCTACTAATACTAATGCTTATCCAATTGTTCATCGCAGTAATAGTTTTAGGACGAGGATTGCCTATTTGCACAATGCCTACAGCTACACTCCTTTCCTCACCACACACACACTCTCACTGAATCTCCTCCTCCTGACCATCTAGCAAATCTGTGATACCACGTCTTCTTACTCCTTACTGTACAGTGTGTAATAAAGACGATATGATTTCACAAACTTGTTGGCGCTTTTTACCTTGACGTAGTGGTAGTGGTAGACACAGGCGGCACCCTTTATAAACATAAGTTTTGAGAGAGGAGGTCTCTCCTCTGCTTCAATTATATTCATAATCATCTATGCTATAGTCAAACTCATATAGTACCTAATTGTAAAAGTAAAAGAAGTAAAGTAATGAATATGGAACTGGGAAGAGCTGACAGCAAACAACTTGTGTTCCGAGAGCTCTCAGCAATACTCCCACAGTCACTAATCAATCACAATTTTTATGAGTAGCGAAAGGTCAGACGAAGACCCAGCTGGCTAGTTAATAATGATACATAAAGAGACCTAAAGAATCTAGTATATTTTTTCTCACGACTTCAGTTTTTTCCAAAGCATCTTACTGTTTAGGTAAAGATACAGTCTAAAAGCTCATAAAATATATTCTAAATCAATTTATTGACATGGCTAACACTGTCGACGATTTGGTAACTGCGCCTTCACCAATAAAGCGGCGAAAATCTTCTCCTTGGACGTACGACCATAACGAAGGTGGACCTTTAGATATTGATCGGAATTTTTACGGAAAGCTTACAGTTAGCTCGGATACGCATACACTTGTGGAGAAGTTTGAAATTCCAATACGCACAGGTTTATTTTTAGTATTGAATGATATTTTACACCATAGTTTGTATACATACACAAATTACACAATTTACAAACAATTCTACAACGTATTTTAGGAAAAGCATGGACGATAAATTAAGTAGGGATCCGATTGACACGTGTAATCCAATTGGGGTGGAAGTGTATCAAGTGGATGGAAATCTACTTCAGAATTGGACACCGCCGCAGGTGGCGACATATAAAAATCTGCATGGAATGAAGTTACCGACATGGAAAGTGCAATAATGTACTATACATGCAGTATAGTTTTATAGCCTATTCTTATTATTATAATTATATTATTATAAAATCATTCAATTTGTTCATTGTCACTTTTCAGATGTTGTTAATAAACTTTAAAAATTGGGCAATTAAAATCGACGCATGTTTATGATTTATGACATACTTTTATTCATAAGTTTTGGAAATTAAATTTGTGCAAGGCATATAGAATACTATTTGAATTTCTGTATGTCCTACACACTACAAATAACAAAAAAATCCCAGGAGAGAAATAGAAATTCTCATCTCATCTCTCCGGTGGGAGGGACATTTATGTGGCAGTTGGAAAGAAGATTTTATTAAACAAGACCACTAACGGGCATCTATTTCTGCCCTTGTGGTTTTACTAAACAGTGATTAATTTTTGCGATGAACTAAACTAGATAAACAACAGTAACAGTTCAGCTCTTTGTGTTCTCCACGGCACAAAATAAGAACAAAGACAGCGCGGCGTTACATTGAAGATAGTGCAAGGTGCTTCGCTTGTTGTGCCGGAGCCGGATGCCACTGTTGATAGGCATATGAGAAATCTCGCTCTTGTTTGCTATACACACAAATACAAGTGCTGTTCTGTAAGCATCATCACAACAGCAAGCCAAGCCGTGCGCTCTAGCGGATCCTTTTTCACGCAAACCAGGAGCGCAATTTTTGGAAAAGTTGTGCCCGGTGAGGTTCTCTCGTCAAGACAGCATGTATGCTCAGAGCAGAGCAGAAGTAAAGGTGCACATCTAGGAATTCTCAATAGGATTCGCAGTGAAGTTGAAAGTTTTAATTAGTTTGGAAACTTTAACTGGCTTGTCATCATGGCTGTTGGAAAAAACAAGGGATTAAGTAAAGCAGGAAAGAAGGGCGTCAAGAAGAAGATGTAAGTTGAGTTTTTCAGTATTTTTGGGGCTTGAAATCTAATGTACTGTGGAGAAAATATAAATGGAACTGGTTATGTTAAAAGTTTATGTAGTGGTAAGGGTAGGAAAATTAAATTGTTTAGAAATACGAAGCGTATAATGAGGAGTGCTGAGAAGAGGGGTGTTAGCGAGCAATCAGTTAATCAAGAATATTTAATAATTTGTTTATTGGTCCATTTTGAGGATGGCAGGACTAGTTTTTGCACATACATATGACACGAAGGTCTTGTACAAATTTGACAGTGAGTCGTAAGGTAGACCAGTAGAATGTTCAGCGTCAGTTCAGCAAGTTTGTATTTGGTAGTTATGATTCGTTTAGTTTGTGCGAAATTTTTCACACGTTGCAAAATGTTGAATGTAATGGCAATGGAAGTGTTTTACGGGGGGTTGTTGATGATTGTAACATTCCAATAAATGACAAGCTTAAACCTTTGATGTTTTATAATGACTATTTAATATCGTGGCTAATGTTGAAACCATCTTGGTCACTGTGCTGATGAGCATTTGTAATTGATTATTGTCAATTGTTGGTCACTCTCTTCAGGTCTAGATTATTTGTGCGATCAACTGTAATCTTAGCTCATATGTTCGTTCGCAACAGTCATTTTTATGTGAAACCTGGGAAAGGTGTCACATGTACGTTATCCTAATAACAAGAAATAGCAGTGTGCATGTGTAGTGTGAATATATTCAGTTACAATCAATAATGATGTTTATATATACAATAAATAGTTGATAGTGGGGGCAAAAATTATGGAATCATGAATTGACCGATGAATCTTTTATTATATCTAGCGTTGATCCCTTCACTCGTAAGGACTGGTATGATGTCAAAGCGCCATCCATCTTCAAGGTGCGCGATGTGGGTAAAACGCTAGTTAACAGAACTCAGGGCACAAGTAAGTTTTATTTATTTGAAATTTTAAATCTTAATTTTTAATTTTATTATCAAACAAAACACTTATAATCATACAATCATACAGCTAAGATTTTCTATTCGACATTCATAAATCTCATTATTTTATAATTAATTTTTTTCAAAATGACAGAAATCGCCTCTGAGGGACTGAAGAACCGTGTGTTTGAAGTATCCATCGCCGATCTTCAAAGCGATAACGATGCTGAGAGATCGTTCCGCAAATTCAAGCTGATCGCGGAGGACGTTCAGGGCCGTAATGTCCTTACAAATTTCCACGGTATGACATTGACCACTGATAAATTACGATCCATGGTCAAGAAATGGCAGACTCTTATCGAAGCAAACATGGACGTTAAGACTACTGATGGTTACTTGCTTCGTGTGTTCTGTATTGGGTACACCCAAAAGGACGATAAATCCAAGAGGAAAACGTGTTATGCTCAGCACACACAGGTACACAATCGTCTTAGGATTTTTTCAACTAATTAATATCATGATGATATGGTTAACGAAGATGATACAGTTACTTCATAAATATTTTATTTACTTTCTTCGCCACTCTGTAGGTCAAATCCATTCGTAAGACTATGGTTGACAAAATAACAAAGGACATCACGCAGAATGATATGAAAGAGGTGGTTAGGAAATTAATTGCTGATTCATATGCTAAGGAGGTCGAGAACGCGTGCCGTGGAATTTATCCACTTCATGATGTACACATTAGAAAGGTAAACTCCGTCTGAACGCATATAATACGGAATAAGTATAAATGTTAATTAATTATGATTATTTAATTCAAATTTTTTCATTATAATATTTTAGGTTAAGGTCCTTAAGAAACCCAGATTTGATTTATCCAAGTTAATGGAGATGCACGGAGATGGCGGTGGCAAACCAGGATCCGGAGAGGAGACAGGAGAAAAGACGGAAAAGGCAGATGGATACGAACCACCTGTGCTTGAAACCGTATAATTATTACATCCAGATTTTTGTCACCTGGAAAGCGTTTTTAATAAACTTTAATTTTCTGGAATTGTAATATAAACTGATTGCATCTATTTGTGACTTTTACTGTGTCTCTGATGTATTTATGAATAACTAATTACAAGGCGTTTGCGAAATAGATCGATATCAAAGAGCAGTATGCATATCAAACAATTTAAATCATTATATGAAATGTTTAGGATAAATAGTCTAATCGCTAGAAGGGTTTGGGTTGGGAAGGAATTTCCACCTACGATTATAACTAGTACGACTAAAGTTACTAACAAGGAAGTAGATCCCTAGCATGACTACAAAATAAATATCCACCAGTTTAGTAGTTTTTATAGTTAAGAAGTTGGGTTGCAGAATATATTAGGTCCAGCAAGAATTTTTCACACGTTACATCAACCGAAACAATTTTTGTTGTCAATATTATCATTATCTTACAGTTCGTACAGTTACCTATAATTTACATTTTACATCACCAATCCATAAGCTCTTTGGGATTGCTGCATGTTGTTTTCTCCACTTGTTTCCATTCGGGTATTATAGCCCTGCCATAGAAAGATAGTTTCATTAGAATGTATTTCGCATAAATAATAGCAAAGCATAAAATAGGATATATCTTTACCCTAGGTTGACAATCGATAAAATCATAAAAATCATTTTTATTAGCCAAATCACCTCATTGATACGCGTAGCAATTTTCCGATCCACTTTATTCGCGAAAGACGGGTAGACATTGGTTAACGGTTAGGGAGCAAAATTTGATTTGAGAAGTACGTAATATGTCGCATTATATCAAAAACATAGAGCAACGTAAGTAGTTGTTTCCGAGTGTTTTCGCTCAGCAAAATTATGATCGGGATCTGTGATCACAAATCACAGGGACCTCTAACAAGAATTGGACGATCGCTTTCGGCTTTTCCACCGTTTGGTCGTTTTCAATTTTCCGTAATTCCGCTTTGGGTTGTGTATATACCACGGTCAAGCTCGAAGATTGGCTCAACAGGTCATCCATCCCCCCGAAGGAAATATCTGGGGTAACGTGAGAAATGTCATCATGAATGAAAAGGAATTTTGGAATTCTATTTTCGGCAATACATCATAGATATGGGTTATATGATCATCCCGGGTGTACGATAAAATTTTCCCGAGTGAAATATGATTTTGAACGTGTTGTATCGACACTGATACTATTCCTAGAACTCTCAGACTGCATCCCTGCATAACGATAGAATGTGCAGCCCATGAGGTCAAATATTTCATATGAGTTCACTCAGTTCACAACTACACTACGACAGCCACAGCTACCCCCTTTGTGACATGGGTGAATAATCTCCGTAACGTCTAACGTAACCGAAATAACTATTCGTTAAATTACTTTGCCGCATTTCTACGAGGCTGAAAGTGTCCAGGCCAAGAAATTACACATAAATTGGACCGGTACAACTGACGAGTTCCCTACCTTGTGGAGGACTGAGGGGTCGTGGAGCACTGGTTTATTATCTTCCACGTGTTCCCCGACTTTTCACATTACGAGGATACGGGGTTTCCCCATGTCCCCCGGTCAATAACATTACGCAAATCAGAAAACCCATTATGTTCCCCGAGCCTGGCTCGGAGGCTCGGGAAGATAATAAACCATTGTCGTGGAGTGTGGAATAAACACTAAAACCACCTGGAACCCCGTACCACGCATCTAGTTGGAAGAGCAAAAAATCCAGAACTGCCGACCCCCTAAACCTCATTTGAAACCTCAGTAAATGATCAGTTACTTATGACCACACCTCTTATTGAGGATATACGAAGGAATACCTTTGGAATGAAAAATTTCCATAAAAGTTTGACGCTTGATGCAGCAAAAACGGATTGGGTTTTCAGGTATGCCTATGACCAGTGACCACCAGCCTTGAATACTTTTTAACTTTGTGTGACAGTGCAATGTCGCAACAAATAGTTCTCTTGTGTGATAAAAATTCGGGAGGGAATTATCGAATTTCTAGAAATATAAAGAAAAACGATAAAAAGCAACACTTTTTAAATACATTCGTATTTTTGACTAAACTCTTCTGGTTGATTTCAAATCAGTGATTTTGTACTCTGATTTGTTTTCCATCAACTTAATAAATTGGTTTATATCAATTGGGCAAATATCTCTTTGTAGAATTATTATAGCCTAAGACCAAATTTAATCATAAAAACTCATTGATCTCATACTCATGCTCAGTCAGAATCATCTATCGAATGGTGGACACGAAAGAACATTGAAATAGTACGTACAGAAGGCTATAGTTGCTTTGAAAAACGATTGAATCAGATAAGTTAGTGAATAACATATAGGAAAAGATCTTAATCCAAGGGAAAGATGATACAACAATTATATTAGTTTTTCCTATGTAGGAGCATTAAAAATATAAGGAGAAGGTGATGATAAAACTTATAATTATAACTTTTAAATGTATGCGTGTATACCGAATGCATGACGGTAATTAAATTCTAAACTCAATCCTAGACGTTATCAATAACCATAATGTTTAAGTTTAGGTTGCGTTTATCTGAATAAAAGTTTATTCCTTCATTATAATCATAACTTTCGAACATTCGCATGCATCCTCTAACAACTTCAATGATGCATCATAATAGTAGCAATTAACTTTTAATAAGCTCCATCCACCGTCCATTTTTTAAATGAAAGATAACACGGGATTGTTTGGTGGAAAAAATTGAAAGGAAATTTTTTATTGTCAAGCTTAGGTTTAATGTGTAATGTAATGTTTAATGTAATAATGTTTAAGTTTAGGTTGCGTTTATCTGAATAAAAGTTTATTCCTTCATTATAATCATAACTTTCGAACATTCGCATGCATCCTCTAACAACTTCAATGTTGCATCATAATAGTACAGCAATCGCGACAGCCCATGTGAACAACTTGTTCACAACACCCCATTCCAACCCATGAAAATTTGCACCATTTTGAAGGTCATAGCGAGATGCTTTCTTCAGCAATAAATTGGAAAAAGCGGAACCAAATATTTTTATGATTCATCATCTTTTGTTCTGATTATCAGTGACTCAGACTCAGGAGAAATTCAGTTAATTTGCAGTGGTGATTGTAATCATTAATAATAGTTAAAACTATCTTTCCCGGCAACCCTAAGCGTTGAAATTGCCTGTTCAGGTAAAGAGCTGACGTAATTCTTGTTGTCTAGTTGAAGGGTAGTTGGAAGTAAGAAAGACAAAATTAGGCCATTAGTAATTTCTTCACTGACATTTGCCTAATTTCAGCTATATATAAAAATTTGGGGACGCAAGACAAAACGACAATAATATTGTATAGTTTTTGATGCAGATCTCCTTTGTGAAAGGGTTATTGTTACTTGTGCACACTCTTGCTTGTACAGTTGACAGTAAACAATTTGTTTTAAACGCAAAGGCATGAAGATGGATCAGGAGTCTGTGGAAATTGACATGAGCGATATCAAGGACAAACTACAAGAAGCTTCCGGTGGTGATGGGATTAAGAAGACGCAGCTATCTCTTCCATCAGTAGAATTCGTAGAGGATGTAGATGCTTTTATGAACCGACCTGAAAATGGGGGCGAGGCACAAATTGTTCTTAAAAGAATGGAAGAGTCATACTCACGAATGAAAATAGTTGAAGCTAACAATGTTGGAACTAAAAGAAGGTATGTGTTTGATATGCGATAATAACTACTACTGACTATTAATACCTGAAAAGTACCTACTTGCGGTAGGGCGTTTGAACGTTTTGTCTCTACTGTTTCCCCTGCTAAACCTATGACCTATGAACATTTTTTTATTCCAGACTGAAAAATCAAATACAAGAACTTGATAAGAGTCTAGAAATGTTGGAGGTTTTGAAAAAGCGAAAGAGTGAAAATAGAGAAATCAATAATCATTTTCGCTTAGCTGATCATGTCTACATTAAAGCAAGAATTCCTCCCGTGGATAAAATTGGTTTATGGCTTGGTGTAAGTTTTTTGTCAGTGATTAAACAATATTTGTTGGCTATTAAAAATGAATGAATTTGTACTAGTAGTCGCCGTTTTATTTATTTTTCAGGCTAACGTCATGCTAGAATATGACGTAGATGAAGGGGAACAACTACTAGTATCGAAAAAGACAAAAGCCCAATCTAATCTGAAAGCTACTCAAGAAGTTATTGATAACGTTCGAGAACAAATTACTGTAACAGAGGTGAACATGGCTCGAATTTACAATTGGGATGTAAAAAGAAGGCAGGCAGAAAAGGAGAAAGGAAAAGGAGGAAGCTAAAATACCGTGAAACATAACCATGTTATGAATATAATCATATGAGTGATATGATGTATCAGATGATGATGCTGATAATTTTTTTTCAAAATTGTACCGTTTTTCTGTTATTTTATTATATTGTTTGTATCACCTTTACTAGTTAGGTACTTGGGGGTATTATTGGGCGTCATCACAGATCTAGGATCATTACTGTATGTTAGTGTATATCTCGACTATCAGTGTGTAGTTGAAATTTACCATGTTTTGCCTTGCCCCCTCCCCTGGAACCTAACTTTTAATATGAAAGCAAAATCTGTGGAACAACAATGTTTTATTTATGCAAAATAATGCAAAGAAAAATTGCCATTAGGTTAAAAAATTATTAAGATGCTCTAATTTTCTCTTCATCTTCATATCACACTCTTTTTATTGATAATACGCGCCTGCTTTCATTTTCATACAATTTCCCTGTTTTCTTTAGTCATTAGTAAATCTGTATCGCTGTACATATAATAATGCGTTGTTATTGTTTAAATCAAACCTAACTGATTGTTTGATAATATATAATGGTATTAATGAAGTAATGCTATACGTATATGTTACGTTAAATAATAATTAAATAATACAACAATAACAGTAATAAAATTAAAGGCTTGTTTATGACAAATTACCATTGAATTAATCGTCTACTCATATTTTTTGCGAAAATTAGAAAATTGTTTCATGTTTGACATAATAAAATTTTAAATTAACACTTTGCATAAAACGTTCACCTACAGTATAGTTAAAATATCATTCGTGTACGAGATGTAGTGTTTAAAAACAAATTAAAAGAAACTACGAATGAATTCAATGAGATTTTGAAAAACTTTCTAACTTCTCAGATGATCATTTGTGAACAAATTTGTAATAGTAATAATGACTGAAAGTACACCAAGTTTAAGTATATTATAATTTGACTATAATTATAATAAATTCAATATATATACGATATATATACGAGGTAAAAAGTTTTGACCTAACCTAACCTAACCCAACCACCAGTTTATGCCGCATTTGCTGCGTTCAAATTTACTAGCAACAAATCATCCGCCCACTCCTCATTTAGGAAGAGGAGATTGATTTCTTCCTGAGCTGGAGGTTCTAGAGGATTGAGATGGTTAGCAGCATTGGCGATAGCAGCGAATTCGTCTTCGCAAATTATTTGATTTGCGAACTCTGAAAATTTTGAAATAAATTTTTTTCATCTGTCATCTGTACTATAATAAAGTCTCTTAAAAATAAAATTTTTTATTCAATTATATTTAACAAATTGTTTATTTTACCATCGAGTAGTTGGTGTGGTTGATGGGTATTATTTAGTCCCTCCTCAAGCATGTCAGGGACTACTCTAAGATGCTGCCCTCCAGCTCCGACTCCATCATTCCACATGAGTTCTTCTCCGAATCCCCAGTCGCCTCCATCGCCGAAACCCCCTTCGATTTCATCATTGAAATCTGGCACCCTCGGAACATTTTGCATGTCCAAGTCTTCTTCCATGTCTTCATCTTCCATGAACATGTCATCTCTCTCATCCTCCTCTGCCCCATGGCCTAAGCCTGCACCTACACCATTCCCGTTCACATCACCCCTGTTTGCCATATTGCTTAAGACAATTGGCGTTATGTCGCTGGAAAGTTTAGTAATAATACCTTTTTTGCCTTTCAACTTCTCCTTGTCAATGTTTTCAGTTTTATCGTTTTCTTCACAACAGTTTTCACTTTGGTTCACTCTTTTTGAAACAAGACGCAGAAATTCACATTGTTGTAAAATGATTCCTATAAGGAACAATCTCACTGTGATCGCATATGAAATGAATTTTTTGATCGCACTGGCCTGACTACTAACGAGTTCAGAAAATTGGTTCACTTTAAGTACGCACGAGAGAATAGGCAACAAGCCTAACACAGTTTCACAGTGACCTATGTCACTTTGACAGGTTCCGAAGGTTTTTGATAAATTTGCGTTGAAACGTTGGGACTTTGTGTTTTTTTGACACTCAGTTGTGAACAATACAACAGGTTTACAATCACCTCGCGGACCTATCGCGCGGTTCATGCAATTCTGAAGCAGTTGTCCAGCAGGCGCCTTGATGGTGGTAGCGTCGTTAAAAACGATGGTCAGTAGATTTTTATGCTTTCCAAAGTCCTTTCGTATCCCCAGTTCAGTTAATCCTCCTTTAGCCGAGTTAACAGGTTTGATGGTTGTTTCCTGTTGTCTGACGCTGTGTCTTGATGTAACACATGACTTTTGTGGCTTCGATCGATATCCTTGACTTATTCGAAAGTATGGAGATGCCGTTCCGCTAGAAGCTGATTCTTTCAGTCGCCAACTGTCCACTTCAGGAGGTGTCGGTTGAATTGCAGGTCTTGTAAACGCCACTTTGGATTCATGAGGTGTTTGGTAGTTTTGGTTTTTATGTTTTCCCCATTCATGCCAAAGGCCGTAGACAGTTGCAAAGACATTGATGACCAAATAGCCAGCATACTCTTTCTTGGTTGATTGACTGACCGAATTTTCGGAAAGTTGTTGATTTCCTGCTTGGTTCAGCATCTCCTTCTAGTAAAATAAAAATAAATCAGAATATTCCTAGTAAATGCACCAATTATACAAACAACGTGGACCCATTTTGATAAAATCACATGATTTTTTAAAACTCATACCTTGAATCTGTCGGGATAAGGTTCTATCCTTCTATGGATAACCGTCGACATTTTTCGAATGCGAAAAATGCAAGCTTTGCTGTTAATTTGTTGAGTGCTTCTTCATTTAAAAGAAGTTGTTGGTTTCGTAGTATTTTTTTGTGTTTTTGAGGATTTCTGCTTTATGAAGGAAAGGAAAATTTCAATTAAAAAAGAAGGAGTATATAGAGGAGAAGAAGGAAATTAGGATGTAACAGTAGAGAATAAAGTAATTTTAGAAAGGACCAACAGCTCTTAAGCTCTTCACGCGTCAAAGGTAGAATATAAAATGGAGATGCTTTTGGACTTTGGATTGCCTATAGTCACATTTGATTATTCATTTTTGCTGGTGTCAGTGGGAAAAATTCTAATAGGATTGGCAGGATAAGTTTTTCACTTTGCTCAACTTTTGTTTAAAAAAATCGCCTACTGATTGTATAAGCCATATTGAAATGCAGCAGTATATTAAATTTTATGAGTGTACGCCTATCAATATTAATTTTCTTTCGTGTGTAGAGATAACTGTAAGGTCCTATCAGGGAAAAGATTGGTAAGGGAAGATGTATTGGAAAAAGGGAAAAGCAGAAAATCCAAATTTGTTGGTGTCACCTTCAGTCGTTGAAAAAGATTGAAGTAGCGAGTTGTTTTCTCCTGCGAATTACCACAGCCGTATCAGCTTCACTATAATTTTCCGATCGCGTTATGTTATGTGTGATTGTATGGCAGTTTCGGGTTGACATGATAGCATAAGCGTCCCAATCTATTCTTTCTACATATCTGTAATAGGGAAATAATAAAATAGTGGTAGTAGCAGAGGTGTACTGTACACAGTCAGTGGGATGAATGAACGCAAGATGATGACGATGGCGTCATCGTTATATCATGATTAGTACTCCATAAAACACGCTATCTTACCACAACAGACTTGGTAGCAAAATTGTTTTTCAGCGCAAAGCTTTGCAAAGGTTATTCCTGTATGGTAGTTCAGTACACAGATTTAGCGTTACGTTGTATGCTTGCACATGAAGACCTGTATGGGTGACTGTAAGTTTGAGAAGAATGCATTGTTAGATGTGATAAAAACGTTGGAAAAACTTGTTAGCGTATCCTTCTGTATTAATTGTATGATCTATATGGTTCTTAAGGCGAAGCGATTCCGCAGTGTTGGAACAAGTGGAGAGTATAAAGTGTGGAAGGACTTTCTCTGTAGATTCTTAACAGGATCTGAAGGAGAGAAAAACGTTTTTCTCGCAGCCAAACAACGCGTACAATTCCAATACAAGACAAAAAATGAAAAGCACGCTTTTGTTCATGTATCTCGGTTATGGCAATTGCAATACTTTTAAACACGCTGCAGCAACTGTAATGCAGAATACAAGTGTCACATATTTGTGCGAGAATGATTACGCCTGAGAGAAAAATATTTAGCATTACATACAGACTGTGTAAGTATAGGTTCTACTAATAATATATGGGAGCATGGGCACAAAAGAAACTACTTAGCGCGAGTAAAGTTGCAAGTACATCAGTAATTTGGCGAAAATAAATTCAGATTCCAAAGTGAAGCGCTATAAGGCGATGCACACACCATAAAATGGCGTGAATATGCCGTTAGTCATCAGAACTGCTCAGTTCATGACGAATTCTTGGAAATCCCCATGCTCGCTGTGTTAGGCAGAAACGTTTTCATTTCAGTACAAAGTATTTACTAAAGTGTATGGCCGTAATGAGAGCAAACACACAACACACTGCTTTGGGTTTGAGAAATCTACATGCACAACACAACCTCTAGTCTACAACAACATAATATTTTAGCAGTTTTGAATTGAATGCTTTTTCTTTCTGCCTCAACTCGCAAGATGCAATTATTCCCCACTTGCGCTGGTTTCGCTCGCTGCTGCATGAAAATACCTTAGTCCAAAAGTTGAGTAGTAATTTTCGATAACAAAGCATAAAATAATATTTGAGTTGTTATTGTGCAGGGATTGATGCAGATGCAGATGCAGACTGCCCAAATAATAGTTAAACACATTACATTCTCTGAAAGAGAAAAACACGTATATATTTGAATCGTACATTTGTATTCGTACATTTACCATTTAGGTATTGATATCACATCACGAATAATACTGATGCACAAGAGTTGTACTTGTACTTATCAACAATGTTGCTCGCCGAGCCACTTGCTAACAACACAAATACAAAAGCTCGTTCGTGTTACTCGTTTTTTTGACGCTGTTGTTTTGTCACTTCTTCTCTATTCTATCTTCTAGAAATGAGAGACTCGACGAAGGACGAAGTGTGTTGATAGTCGGTTTGTACATTGATAGAGAATTGGCCGTCATGAAACTGTATGAAGAGATATGAATGTTATTGAATCGAGATGAAGAGTAATGAAAATGAAAAGAACTGTGGCTCGCTAAATGTTTTTACTTTGGGAAAAGGTTCAAAGGTGTTTTTTCCATTTGTCATGTAAAATTTAACTTGTACATATTTCACTCATTTTTGTAGAACAACGAGGAAAACACTTGAGTGTCCTATTTGTTTTGTATGACGCGATTGTGTACTTCATGATCATTATCGCACATTTATCCTGTCCGGCAGATAGAGCATTGATGCCTGTAGGTGTATGAAATAATGACTAATGACAAAGTAAGTTTTAAATTGTTATGCAGATTGTGGTGTGGTTATTTCTCAATCTTCTCTTCCTTTACACGTCACGTTCGCAGGCAAGGGCGACTGAGGACGAAACAATATTACGATTACGATGAATGATACAATGTTATATTATATTGAGCTTTGTAAATATTACTGTACCTGTACCAAACTTTGTGTTATCATCTGCACAAGTAGACAAGTATCTATAGGTTGTAAATTGTGTCTCTAGTAAAAAACTAGAACAAGAGTTCAGAGACATTGTTTACTATGTGAGAATTGTAAAAACGTTTTTCTTTGCATACTATTACCATAGACTGCACTGTTGCAAAAACTGACCATTCACTACACGGTATCGGTGCAGAAAAGAAAGCATTTATGTTACTTTGATGGAAAGAACCATACGCCGTACTGGTAGCATACGCACCAAAGCGGTACATATTAGCGTACAATTTGTCTTACAATATATGTTAATAGGCAAGGGAATTTTATACTTTTAACTGTCCGCAGTACGCACCTGCACCACGCACTGCATGTGGATATCGATAAACTATATATATTACAATTTCCTAGTTCAAGAACATTTTGAATAGATGCGTTCCTTTCGTAAAGACAGAAAGATTTGGTTGATTTGGATCAGACTCATTTGTACGCGGAGAAAAAAAACTTCAACGACCTGCGAGATACGGTTTGTCATGAAGTTAGACAAATTCATGTATACCTTAAAACCTGTCAAATCTATCAGTATCAGCATGATTGCATGATTATCCATTGGCAAAAACATCATTATTACACACAAAATTGCAACTTTTTGTGAATGAATATGCATGGATGCATGTCAACCGTGATGCGATGCGATGCTTATTTATGCACGCTGCATGAGTCATATAGTCATAAGTCATAATGTTTCGTATGCCTCAAAACTTGATACACTCTTGATCTTTGTCATTTAAAAAACGAGTTTTTATTCGAATAAATAGCATAGCAATGAATGAATTAATTTAGTTCCTTCATTATATGTCCTTATCATTCTCCGGGAAGACAAGATATTTCTTTAAACTGAAAGCATCTTATCTTACACTTTATACTGATGTCGCACCCGGGTCGTTATCAGTTATTGGCGTAAGTCGTCATATTTATGTGTAATGTAAATACGTTGTAGTATATGTGTGTATGTCTATGCATTGCTTTTCAGGTAGTAACCCAATAGAAAGTAGATTGCACGTTTCGTACCTCCAAAGAATTGCAAACTTTGCAGTACCTTCTTGTTACAAAACACGTGTAAAAAATGAATGTTTTACGCATTACCAGATATCAATGTATACTTTTACTCCAGATATGTACCGACGTTCGGCCAATTGTTAACTACATGTAACAATGTAACGATTTTTGGAGTATTTCTTATGATAAGAAAGAATCATACAAGCTGACCAATTAGGATTCCGCTTTCAATATATTTATGATATACACACTTGTAGGACGAGGGAAATATTTTCCAATTTTCGGAAATTGCAAAAAAAAAATCAGACAGCTTTATGTTGAATCAGCTCGGGAGGGAATTGCGAGTGTATGTAAGTCTTTTACCGGCTCATCTCCTTCTTTGTCCACATCATAGATGCATGTATTTTACTTTTTGTTTGCACCAGCAATTTTTTTAAAAGTATTGTGTTGTATGGGTTTGTTGAAAGACCTTTGTCATTTGTCATTTGTTGATCTCCTGTCAACTGCCTTCACATCACAGCCATAAAATAAATAATATAAATAAAATAACAGTCAACAGTAAGAAAAAATCGGAAAGTGGGTTGTAACATTTCTTTTCCTTGTTCCTTTAGTGGTATATAGCACCAGTTAAGGCATTTGGCAGTTTCATAAAATAATTAAAAATATTGAAATTTCCTCCGTTTCCAATTACAGAATGTCACGAAGACCAAGATTGGAAGTTTTAAGTACTGCATGTGATGGCGGTACTAGCAAGAAGTTGTAAGCAATTTTCAATTGAATTTGATTTTTCCTATATCTTCTGGAAATAAATGTTGAATGTGACTAATGTAAAATCTATGTCCGAACGTAAGTAGAATTAAGTCAAATGTCAAATTTTTGTATTTATATTGCAGTCGTATAGGCAATGATGATGGCCTTGATCAGTCTACAGCTAACGGCGCTTGCAACAAAGCGCTTGATGCAGTGAAAGAGCAGATCAACCCCTATTCCGGAACGATTTACACGCCTAGATATTTCGACTTATTGAGTAAACGGCAGTCATTGCCAGTGTGGGAGTACAAAGATAAATTTATGGAGTTAGTGGGGAATCATCAAATTTTGGTGCTAGTTGGAGAAACTGGAAGTGGTAAAACAACACAGATTCCACAATGGTGTGTTCAGTATGCCCGGTCAATGGGTTCTCTAGGCGTTGCTTGTACACAACCACGCCGCGTTGCGGCCATGTCGGTAGCCCAGCGGGTGGCCCAGGAAATGGACGTTGCGCTTGGTGCCCAAGTAGGTTATAATATTCGATTTGAGGATTGCACATCTTCCAGCACGATATTAAAGTAAGCATTTAAATCTTTTCAGCGGGTGGCCCAGGAAATGGACGTTGCGCTTGGTGCCCAAGTAGGTTATAATATTCGATTTGAGGATTGCACATCTTCCAGCACGATATTAAAGTAAGCATTTAAACCTTTACTTTTCTTCTAGTTTCATTTTTATTTCTAATGTTCGATTGTGCAAAAACCAGATAACCATTATCCAATGGACAATTATCTAGATATATGACAGACGGTATGCTATTACGAGAAGGAACAACAGATCCGATGTTAAGTGCATATCAAGTGGTTATCTTGGATGAAGCTCACGAACGGACTCTAGCAACTGATATTCTCATGGGTGTACTGAAAGAAGTAACAAAAAAGCGGAGAGACCTTCGATTGATTATTATGTCTGCCACATTAGATGCCGGGAAATTTCAGGCATGTTTAAATTTGATTTTACTTTGATAACGATGATTATACGACTGAAGGTTTAAATTTCCGAATTGTTTGGTACTTTATAGCAATATTTTGACAATGCCCCGCTGATGAAAATCCCTGGCCGTACTCATCCTGTGGAAATTTATTACACACCCAAAGCCGAGCAGGATTATTTGGAGGCTGCTATTAGAACGGTGGTTCAAATTCACATTTGCGAAGAAATAGAAGGTGATATATTGGTTTTTTTGACAGGCCAGGAGGAAATTGAGGCTGCTTGCTGTAGATTACAAAAGGAAATGGATAATCTAGGTCCAGATGTTGGCATATTAAAATGTATACCTTTATATTCAACATTGCCACCCAATCTCCAGCAACGTATTTTTGAACCTCCGCCATTAAGAAACGTTAAGACTGGAGCCGTAGGGCGTAAAGTAAGTTTAATGCAATTGTACGAAAAACGGCTCTTTTAAAATACGTCGATGTGTGATGTATGGATTTTTTCTTATGGTTATTTCAAGTAATTAAATAATTAAAGAATTAATATAATGGCATCAGCGCCAAAAGATTTGAGATGCCTTTCATACGTGCCACTGTAAATCGAAATCGATGAGACAAATGACGAATGAAGTTAACCATTCCCTCATTTCCCTCATATTTCTGTCTTATATATGATATATCCATTACCTAAGACATTGGTTGAGGTCTTTTGGTGTAGAGTTTAGAAAATCACAAAACCTTATAATTCATAGTAGCTCATACATACCTAGAACCTTGATATATTTTAGCCATCATATAGCGATTGCTTGTGGATAAAACTTAAAACTAAAGATTTTCAAGTGCTTGTAGCATTTACTACTTTTTGTTGAATGATAGGTAGTCGTGAGCACGAATATTGCGGAAACGTCGTTGACTATCGACGGAGTAGTGTTCGTAGTAGATCCTGGATTTGCAAAGCAAAAGGTTTACAACCCAAGGATCCGTGTTGAATCATTATTAATATCACCAATAAGTAAGGCATCTGCCCAACAAAGAGCGGGGAGAGCAGGTCGAACGAAGCCTGGCAAATGCTTCAGGTACCTATTCTAAATAAGTGTTTCAACATGGTCGTAAAATTTGGTGCAGGATTTCTTTTTTTTTAATAATTCAATTTTTGTAAGACTGTACACGGAGAAAGCTTTCAAACAAGAGATGCAGGAAGACACCTACCCGGAAATTCTGAGATCTAACTTGGGGGCAATTGTACTAACGCTTAAAAAATTGGGAGTGGATGATTTAGTACATTTCGATTTTATGGATCCTCCAGCTCCAGAAACCCTAATGAGAGCCTTAGAAATGCTAAACTACTTGGTTGCATTGGATGATGATGGAAATTTAACGGAGCTTGGAGCAATGATGGCTGAATTTCCTCTGGATCCGATGCTCTCAAAATTGGTAATTTCGTCAGGCGAACATGCGTGCTCTAATGAGATTCTTTCCATTGCTTCAATGCTTTCTGGTAAGTAACATACTACAGGGCGTGTAGTACAGGCTCACAGTGCCACTGCTCTCTTGATCTATAGAACAATGTAACTAAAGTAATTGACTTCACTATCTGCTTAGTTCCACCGTGTTTTGTCAGGCCAGTGGATACAAGGAAAGAAGCCGATGACGCCCGACTACGATTTGCACATATTGACGGCGACCATTTAACTCTCCTTAACGTTTACCATGCTTTTAAACAGAGTAAGTAATAAAAATATATTTAATAAATATACATTTTCAAGATTGTATAAATGTTTAAAATAGTTTTTTCATACGTCAACAGACATGGAAGATCCCCGCTGGTGTTATGATAACTTCATAAATTATCGAACATTAAAGTCTGCCGACAACATTCGTCAGCAGCTATCCCGCATCACGGATAAATTAAATTTGAGTTGTGTATCCACTGAATTCAACGACAAAAATTACTACCCAAATATTCGCAAGGCACTCGTGAGTGGATTTTTTATGCAAGTCGCTCACTTGGAAGCAACTGGTTATTATTTAACCGTAAAGGATAACCAAATGGTTCAAATTCATCCTTCCACGTGTTTGGATCACAAGCCGAGATGGGTATTATATCACGAGTTTGTTCTCACAACAAAAAATTACATTCGAACAATTACCAGTATTAAACCAGAATGGCTACTACAGTTGGCATCTTTATATTATGATTTAAATACTTTTCCTGTGTGTAGTGGAAGAAATGAGCTAATGTTTATCAAAGCCAAATTAGAATCCATGCTAATGACAAACAATTAAGATTACTGTGTATGCTTTTATCATGTGCGTAATGTCATACAGATATGTTTAAAAAAAATTGTATCAACCAACATTACATTTGGATTTACAAAATAAATTATATTTTACATATATATACATCTTGTAAATTAGAAACGATAGACTTTAATATTCATTAATATTGAGCTTGTGGGTCAGCGGTGTATTTCCCTACATCGTACGAATGAATGTTTTGTTTTGTACTAGTAATGCGTATTCCTAACTTTAATAACTACTTATGGTTTGCTAATTAATACCATTTTAAATCTTAATAATTTGTACAAAAATCGGTACAGTACATTAAACAGGTTTGGAAGATAATATCTTATAACTTGTCACCTATATAACGATTTTTTAATTTAATATTACAGGCTAGCTAAGAGCCATACGAAAAAAATAAACATACAGAAACACCAAATGTATAAAATGTATACATTATATTTGTTTGTTTACCGTTGTTCTAACATTTTTCTTCGTTCAAAACATTCAGCAAACATTATATTATAACAGTATGTAACAGTAATAACAGTATGTAATGAGTAATTTATCTACGATTGACTGCCCGCCTCATCTTTCTCCACAACGAATCAATCTTTTCTTTTGGCAATTCATCTTCCAAGCGACGAACATAAACAGAACACTTTTTAAGGAGCTGATCACCACTTTTGTTGGATGTTGCAATTACGGTGTTTTCCGATGGACCAGTTACATCTGTAAGTTCTTTTACAGGGGGATCCGATACAGCAAGGCAATCTTGACCAACAGGACCGGTTTGAATTTTCAGAAAATCACAGTTGCGGTATGATTGGTTTGCTGATTGACTTACGGCAGTATCGATTTCAATTGGAGTAGTTTTGATAACCTCTGTACTACTAGAATCCATAATTTCAAGTTCCATACCTTCAGCGGCAGCAGTGAAGTTTTGATCCGGAGATATGAAAGTGGCAAGGGCGTCTTTACCTGCGTGTACCTGCAGGTGCAGAAAATAGAAAGTGTTGTATATTTATATTATAGGTACATTTGCTTACATTATACTGAAATAATTATATTTAAACGTCTTACGGGTGTAGTCTTACCGGCCTGAACGCTCCAAATCTCATATGTACGAATGTATTCATTCTTTGTAGTCTATAGAGAAGTAATGGATCCTTATGGCAATCCATCCCCTGTAGATGGTATTTGTCGACGTTTTCCAATGTGTGGTTGTAAGCTTCAATATTTGCTCTGATGGCATGATCAATAAGGCTGCATTCATGTAGACTTTTACAAATGCCTTCTGAACAGTAGCACTGATTCGGTGAAGCTGATTTCAACTGCTCATCTACTTCGTCTAAAGTGAAACGCTTACATAAGTTGTTGGAATCTTGTAAAAGGTACAGACCTGGAGGCAGGTTTTCTAAGAACATTTTTTCTGGAATAGGTTGCCACTGCTGTGAAGACGGAGTATACTCTTCTTTCATAATGCCCGCAACGTTCACTAATTCACTATTCATTTCTTCACGAAGCGAATGAGCCATGATGAGTATGACGAAGGTTTCCTGTAAGTAAACAAATTATAAATGATGACTCGTAGCTGAATTGTTCAGAGTAACAAGTACAATTATTAAAGACCAGTAAAATAGTCTATTTCAACTACTTAACAAATTTCAGTATTTTTCAGCCTTGGAACGTGTGAATCGTACGATCTCAATAAACCGTTATGTAACAACAGTTCGAAAACGACTAAAAGGAAACTAAAACTTTCCTTTGACTGAACTCTTTCAACCTTTTATACATGAACCCTTCGTACCTTAATCGCCTACATACAGCAATAAAATATTATTATTTGGGTATCAAATGAATCATAAATACACGTTATGTCAGACAGAATTCATTCACAATTTATTCAATACTTTTTTTAAATACACTTAAAATACGAAACTAACACTGGGGATAACTTTGCTAAATTGAATGGAAAAAACCGATTCCACTCATCAGTATTCAAGATTACAATTGAAACGAACTATACCACACATGTTCGGTTATGCAATTCCAACAAGTAGAAGACAGTTTTGCATAAATTCCAAAAATCCACCTTTATCCAATGCATTGCATTGATTGCATCCTCAATGTTGTCAAACGCTCATTTTTGTTTGAATTACTTGAATTACCATTGGAAGCGACCCTCATTTGTTAATCGATTCCGATCAAAAACGGTCATTTACAATAGGTATAAAATAGTTTAGTCCATTTCATTATCTACTTTACATTCTTATCGGATAAAAGTTTTATGTGGGGACTGTTATTTATAAATGGCGACCACATTTGCAATCATCGCAGTAGTTTACGAAAGAGGAGGCTCCTCCCCCAATGTAGGTAATATATGCTATATGCTACGAATGTAAAGTAACCATTAATCATTATATGCAAGTATTGTGAAGTTACCATTCAATCCAAAATACAAATTGACATTATTATCATTTTTACTTTTTAATTTATCAAGATATTCGTATATTATGAACTGAATATGACGTCATGACGTGACGATGCTAAGAGATCCCAGTGTCGCTTGTGTGTGAACTATTATCATAGAATAGACAGTTTATTTCATAGAAGACTTATTTTAACATTATGCAATTAATATCAATATCAACTAGCAAAATTATGCATGTTTGGAATTACAAAGGGTGAATGGTATTCATTACTCTTTTACGAGATACTTTTCGGGGACCATATTACATATTATGTCCAATACGTGACCTCCAACAATCGTTGAAAGGTCAACAAAAGCATAGTTACAAATAGAATCAGATTTCTCATCAACATCACTGTAGTCCACTTTAAGTCCTATAGTCACCTGTGTTCTTGAGAGATAGTCAGCGTTTTGAATATCTGGATCCTTTTGAGACAGGGTAGTATGCTTGAATTCGCCTCCAAATGACTTTAATTTTGTTCGTACCTCAACAAGGAAATCAAAATCACAGGAATCTTTGAATCCTATTAGACTTTCATAGAAGTGACTGTCTGTTTTCAAATAAAATTGGTCATAGCGTGTCCGATATGCCTTCAAGTAGGGTTCAAAGAGTTCCAAAGCCAGTGCAGTATTAACCATTTCAAACTTTGTAGAGTCCGCGATTCTCAATCTATTTGTCCAGTTCACACTATAGTAAAAAATTGTACGTTCTCTCCCAGATAGGCGAAGCAGTCCTCCAACACGAGTTGGCGTTGCGTCTACCGCTACAACCATAACTGATGGAGATATATGAACTCGTCCATGCAAGGTTGAGGATGACGATGGTGGTGGTGGTGATAACAGAGTTTGCTTACACAATACTTGATCATTCACATCCGATGAATTTGATCAATGTCGCTGTCATTCCCCTTGGTAAGGGTTCGCTGCTGGTAAAACCAACATTTTGACTTTCCTTATTTGAATGACCCGGCCCATCTACATACAACATAAAAATATTTAGGTTTATATATTCTTTAAAAAAAAGTCAAAACCGGATAAAATATTCGACCACAATTGCAAGTGTTCTAGAAGATTATCATATACATTGTACAATGTACATATAAAATATTTTTAACAATGAAGAAAACATGTCATACCTGCAACTGGAATGCACCATTTAGATATACCAACTGATGGAAACAAGTACGTCTTTAGCATGGGATCTTTGACTTCTGGTTTCGTACTTTCTCCATCGATGGCTTTCAATTTGTTACGTCCAAAATAGGTGTCACAATTATTCTTGAATATGAAGTCAGAGATATCAGTGGTATAACACTTCTTGGTAAAACGTACAGTTTTTGTATTTGAATTTTTTTTGTCTTGTTTGTCCATCTTCCTTTATTGTAGAAAATCTCTTCAGTAGTTTTCACCTTAAATAACAATCAGGATACAGCGTTTAATGTAATTATTTTAGGTAAAAACAAATTGTATTGTGTATTGAACTTGAACTTATGAAAAATACCGAATATCGAATATATCGCTTTTTTTCTCGAACATACAAGTTGGCTTTCAACGTAGTTTTTCGCCTGTTTTCAAAAAGATTTAATTTTCAGTCAAAATGGTGAATAACAATTGTCAATAGCAAGAAATATTGATACTTACGCAATTTTAATGTAACGTCCTGTGACTTCGTGAAATGATTCTGACAAATAAATATTTAATAATTATAAGCCAACAGATTCTTTTGGAAATATAATGTACGTTATTTTAATTCTTCTGCAATTTGGCTTTTTACTTACACAGTTGCATGTACTGCAGTCGCAGGTTTGTCTTGCAAATGCTAAAAGAAAATCAAATCGTCTTTTAGTACTTCACTTCCTTCAGAAAAGGAGGTAAGTTTAAGTAAGCATCAGCATCGATATATTTTGTATCAAAAACCTACTTGCATTGGAATGGTTATATGAACATGCCCGGAAAAATAAAAGTGTATTCAATAGATGTGTTACGTTACTCAAAGACTTGATTGAATTTTCTTATATATCAATCAAGCTATTCATTTGTTTATCTTGATAGTGGATGTGATAGCGATTGCAAGTTTTGAATACGGAAGACCCTCGTAACAAATGTAAATGAAGTGGAGCAGTGCTAGTTTGTCAGTGGTACTGGTTTTTCGTCCAGAAAATGTAAATCAATATTACATGCTCATTATTACGATTTTACATTACGATTTTATTTTATTTTATTCTTACTAGTTCCAAATTACAATCTGACTAAAGCTACCCACTACATTCGTTTTTGTCACTATTTCCGTAATCGAACAATTGTGTTGTATTAAATTGCGCTTACTTTATTTATATAACTAGATTATTATTACATTTAGTCAATCGACGATGACGATGTATACCTACACCTCAACATTAAATATTTTACATAAATAATTATATTTAAGCTACCAGCACTAACATCAACAGTAATCATTACGGATGTTTTTGTTTCAAAGTAATATAAAATCTTAAATGAAATGGAACAAAGGTATGTTAGAAGGTAAATGATACGGCAAACCTGTATGTGAGCGGTTACTGCTACTACTCAAGAAAAAACTGGAAAAAACAACACCTCTACAATTACGATCATTATTAACTACAATATTATATATAATTATACTACAGTAAGTAAATATTGAATATTCAACATTGCGGTAAATATTCATCACTGAATTGAATATTTTTTCTTTGCATTAATATCAACAAACACTACTTTGTTTGACTCTATTTCATATTATGCACAGAGGTGCTGATTGATTGTAGAATGTTAATTAATTCATTTCGTGGCAAATATTACTTGATTAATTTTAATATATTAGATATGAAGTATTCTCTTTAAAATTACATCTGTATAACTATAAATAAATCTGTCGTGTAGTATTTCTTTCTAAAATATTGGTTTCATGATACTTAATTGCTTCCACCAAACTTTAAACTTTGTACCATTGTACACTTACACCAAGTTGGGCTCACGGTCATTGTTAAAAGTTCTTATGCCTGAACATTGCCAGTATTACTGTGGACATTATCTTGATCTGTGCCATCTTCAGTTCCCTCGGGTGGGTTTACAACGGATGATTGTAAAACCACTGTAAACTCTCCACCGTTACATTCTGGAAGCGTAATGTTTTGTACATTGTCTTCCATTTCAAAGATTTGTACACCAACGTCGTCAGGTACAGCGTCGTACAAGGAAGCTGATAGGTTTTCTACATTTATCACACTGCTAATGTCATCATCCACTTCAGTAACAATGGGATGTGTTACATGAGATTCTGTTGTGGGTAGAGATGGAGCTACGTGTGTACAATAATTTTCAGTTGGCACATTATATAACCCGTCGCCCACACTGTTGGCATTATTGTTAAAATTATTATTGTAATTATTGAAGGTCGAGCCAAAATTATGATCATTTGATACTGGACGGTACAGTTCGGTTGAGTGCGGTTGGGTTTGCGGGTTGTATTCTTGAGGAGAATTTGCGTCGAAGGTTGGGAACATTGGTGGTATAACTGGTATATCTGGCACTGGCATTTCTGATGGAGCAGCAGAGTATGTAGAGGTAACAGTACGGGTAAACGTGTAAGACACAGTACGGACCTCTGCACCAGAAGGGCCAAGGGTAACTTCTGTTGAAAACAAACGAGTCAAAAATAATATTATTCATTGAGTACTCATTCCCAAATAGCTGTTCTTTAGCGCAAAATATTTTTGTATTCATAAAACTAAATATGAGCATCAACAACAAAAAATGAATAAATATAACATAATTTACCGATTCCCTGGCCGGGTTGTTCTGGTGGAGCAGGAAGTTCAACAAACGTTTCTTGGTCGTCGTATGTGTTAAAATCATTGAAAGCGATTGGTTGTGTTTCGGTTAAATTATCTTGATTCATGTATGCAGGTTGTAGTTGTTGCTGACCTTGGTAGCCTTGTTTGTTCTGGGGAGAATCCAGTAGAGCTAACTGAGAAAACGAATCTTGTGCTGAGTTTGGATCTACATCTTCGATTTCGCCCAGTTGTTGTATGATGTCGTCACAGTCTGCGGCAAAATTCTCTGTAAAAGGCTCCGACACGGGAGCATTTAATTTTTCAGCTTCTGGAGGTTGCATAGTAGATTCTAAATCAGCCCTAGGAGAAATTCTCTCTTCTCCACAATTCAGAGAAAGCAGTTGCGTGGGATCGGTACCAGGCAGACCCTCCGTATTCTCAGGCAATGATAATGTCGATGTAGGAATAACACTTTCCTCTGCTTCCTCGCCTTGGTTGTCTGAGTATTTTGAAGTTGAAATTTGCTTGTTCAGACTTTCTGGTATCTCTCTCTCTTTCTCCAATGGCGTGATAGTTTCAGGCAACGGGACTGCTGACGAAGAGCTTGTTGGCTTTGGTTGGCTTTGATTTTTCTCTTCCTCGTCACTACTGTCACACAGATCTATTTCCTCAACAAAGGCGTTTGATGGCCTGGGCACAATTCTTGGTAGAACCCGAATAAACTTTCTTTTTTGCGGCCTTATACCTCCAATATTGTTCACCTTTGAAGGACGACCATAACCATTGGGAATTGAAGAAGCGGCTTTTTTATTAGGCGAACTGCTCTCATGTGATGACGCTGGTCGTTTGTGTGATGATAAACTGGCGTGTTGCCTTTGCATTGGTTGATCTCTTGCTAATACTTCTATACGTCTCTTTGAATTAGAAATAGATGCTTGAGGTAATTCTGGTTTAGTCGTCAAATTTGCCTCCTGTATTTGCGGTTGCCGATCCATCGTCGTTCTTGATTTTGGACCAGGTCGTTTTATTGTTGTGTTATGCTTTAATGCAGGTATAGCTCGTGGATGTACTTTTTCTTTTGCGATAATCTCATCTTCGGTTAAACTGGTGCCCTTTGGTGGCATTAATTTATCTCTTGCTAATAAGTCCGCTTCCTAGACGTTTCTTTGAGTTTCGTTTAGGTAATTCTGGTTCAGCCGTAAAACTGACCTCTTCCAATTGCGGTTGCCGTTCCAGCGTCGTTCTCGATTTTGGCCCAGGTGGTTTTATTGTTGAGTTACGCTTTAATGCAGGTGTAGCTAGTGGATGTACTTTTCCTTTTGCGCTATCCTCATCTTCGGTTAAACTGGTGCGCTTTGGTGGCATTAATTTATCTTTTGCCAATAAGTCCGCTTCCAGACGTTTCTTTGAGTTTCGTTTAGGTAATTCAAGTTCAACCGTAAAACTGACCTCTTCTACTGGCGGTTGCGGTTCCAGTGTCGTTCTCGATTTTGGCCCAGGTGGTTTTATTGTTGAGTTACGCTTTAATGCAGGTGTAGCTCGTGGATGTACTTTTTCTTTTGAGCTATCTTCATCTTCAGCTAAACTGGTGCCCTTTGGTGGCATTAATTTATCTCTTGCTAATAAGTCCGCTTCCAGATGTTTCTTTGAGTTTAGTTTAGGTAATTCTGGTTCAGTCGTAAAACTGACCTCTTCTACTTGCGGTTGCCTTTCCAGCGTCGTTCTCGATTTTTGCCCAGGTGGTTTTATTGCTGAGTTGTGTTCTAACGCAGGTTTAGCTCGTGTACGTATCTTTTCTTTTGAGCTATCTTCATCTTCAACTAAACTGGCGCGCTTTGGTGGCATTAATTTATCTCTTGCTAATAATTTCTTTTCCAAACGTTTGTTTGAGTTTCGTTTAGGTAATTCTGGTTCAGCCGTAAAACTGACCTCTTCTACTTGCGGTTGCCGTTCCAGTGTCGTTCTCGATGTTGGACCAGGTGGTTTTATTGCTGAGTTGTGTTGTAACGCAGGATTAGCTCGTGGACGTTTCTTTTCTCTCGAGCTATCTTCATCTTCAACTAAAATGCCGGGCTGTGGTTGCACTGTTTTATCTCTTGCTAATAATTCCTGTTCCAGACGTTTCTTTGAGATAGAAACTGATCGTTTAGGTAATTCTGGTTTAGTCGTCAAATTTGCCTCCTGTACTTGTGGTTGCCCATCCATCGTCGTTCTCGATTTTGGACCGGGTGGTTTTATTGTTGAGTTTTGTTCGAACGCATGTTTAGCTACTGGACTTATCGTTTCTTTTAAGCTATCTTCATCTTCAACTAAATTGGCGCGCAGCGGTTGTATTGACTTATCATTTGCTAATATTTCCTGTTCTATGTACGTCTTTGAATTAGAAACCGATCTCTTCAGTAAATCTGGTTTAACTGTCATATTACTCTCTTCTACTTGCGATTGCCGTTCCAGCGTCGTTCTCGATTTTGGACCAGTTGGTTTTATTGCTAAGTTGTGTTCTAACGCAGGTTTAGCTCGTGTACGTATCTTTTCTTTTGAGCTATCTTCATCTTCAGCTAAACTGGCACCCTTTGGTGGCATTAATTTATCTCTTGCTAATAAGTCCGCTTCCAGACGTTTCTTTGAGTTTCGTTTAGGTAATTCTGGTTCAGCCGTAAAACTGACCTCCTCCAATTGCGGTTGCCGTTCCAGTGTCGTTCTCGATTTTGGCCCAGGTGTTTTTATTGCTGATTTGTGTTCTAACGCAGGTTTAGCTCGTGTACGTATCTTTTCTTTTGACCTATCTTCATCTTCAGCTAAACTGGCGCGCTGCGGTTGCAATGGTTTGTCGCTTTCTAGTTCTTCCTGTTCTATGTATGTCTTTGAAGTAGAGACAGATCTCTTACGAAATTCTGGTTTAACTACTCTATTATTCTCTTGTTTGTGCGATTCCAATTCCAGCTTCGTTTTCGATTTTGGACCAGGTGGTTTTATTGTTGGGATTTGTTCTAACGCAGGTGTATCTTGCGGACATACTTTTACTTTTGAACTATGATCTGCTTTTGGTTTCACATTCGATCCTTCGGATGACTCTAGTTTTTCTTGCTGTGTTTTCTCTGTATCACTAAAGTCTACTGCTGCCTGCGTTAGTTTAAGTTTAACCACTAATTTAGGTTGTTCTGATTTTTTATGTACCATCTCCGCTATCTGACGTTCTGCCGGTGACACCTCAACATACATACGACGTATTAGATGTTGAGATTTTTCTGGAGCCTTAGTTCCCTGCCTTGTTTGTCTTTGGCGGGTTCCATTACTAGGTTCAGTCGTTATTGCAATGGATTCTTGTGTAGTCGCCTCAGAACTTGCCACAGTAGGTTTAGGCATCAATTTTGGCACGGATTCTGGCGCAGTGGTGGATTTAATAGCTTTATTATCCTTCTCATTAAGTTTAGGTTCTGCAATCACAGTTACTTTTGAAGCACGAAGGGCAGTCTTAGTCTCTGGTACTTCCTTTGCTGTTACTGAATGTTGTTTTGATTTGGTAACATGACGTTTTATTCTTAATCTTGCTGTGTTTTGTTTCAATGTGGCAATGGAAGAACGTCTACCTCTATTGTTCCTCTTTCGAAACGGAAGTTTTCCAGCTTTTTGATTGACTTTTGTCGGTCCCAGCACCATAACGTCATCATCATCCATATGATTTGGGACATTTTCTTCCTTATTAGGATGACGAGATCTTAAGCGTAGTTCTTGTCCAATAGTTAGAACCTCAATGGGTCCAGGATGGCTTAATTTTATACCTCCTTCGGTCCAGGAATTTTCTTCGTTCACTGGCTTGTTGTGGCTTGTCTGCAGTAAAACTGTCCTTGGGCGTTTTGCTGTGTCGGTTTTGTTAAATTCTCGTCCACCCCCAGGTCTAAGTAAAGCCACTTTTGGATACCTTTTAGGAGTACCTGGAACACAAATATACCAAATGAATATAATTCGTAATAGTCATGTTTTATTTTTTAAGTTGCTTATATTAAATAAATCAATGCTTTGATTTGGTGTGTCTGTAGCACTAACTTTTTCGAAAAAATGCTCGCCTAAATCCGTCCATAAGGAGTATTTCTTCTTTTCTCATTCTGTTACTTCCTTCTAGCACATTTGCTCTAAACTCATTAATCCGGGAAGGCACTTTCTCTGCGAATCTCATAATATTTCGAAGTTTCTCTACATTCCAGTCCAAAAGTAGTTGCATGTGTTGAAACTGATAGTAGTAATCACAAAATGACTTCAAAACAAAAAAGCAGTCATCACAGACAACAATATCAAAAACATCTCCATCTTGTCGCATACTTCTCACAAAGAAGTTCTGCCTAAAAGAATTATAGTTGCTCTTGCCGCCAAGAATGTGACGGTAGATGTCCAGTTTTAAATATCTGGTAAGCATTTTTAAATATCTGGAACAAATTTCCTTCCTCGTCGCAGTATCATTGCTGGTCTCTTCCCCATTTCGTTGTTCAGCGTCCTTCTCACATTGAATTCCACAAAGTTTGTAGCAAAATAAACAGTAATTCTTTGTGTCAATCTTCATAATCTCGTTTTCAATTAAAATAGCATCCTCAAAGCGTGATCCAAACGACGTACTGATATTTTCAGCTGAATTCTGATTATCGCACGATGACGTAATGTCACTGCTACTACTTTTTGCATCTGTGTTTTCAGTCTTATTTTCTACGACACTACTTTCCGTAAATGATGTAGCAACGGTCTCATCATGCGTTTTCTTTTCCTCTTCACCTTTCGACATTTTCCCATTGGATCTACTTCTGGTATCCCCTTCGTCGATACAACCAGGACATTTAGTACATTTAGATGTTCTCCTCTTTAGAATCCCACTACTACGCCTTGTCCTCATTTTAGATAGTTGAATGGAATTTACTTTCATCTCGTCATCACATGCATGAACAGAGTTTCTGAAAAAATGTGTTCCACACTTTCTCTATTTTTGTCTTAATCTAAATAGAAACAAAAGTAACGTTGTTGTATCGAATTTCGAATCACCCGATAATTTCTATCAAATATGTAAATTAATAAAAAAAAAACTACGATGCAGTGTGATATAAACGCTATCCTTACCGTGGCTAAAGGTAAATGGGAGAAATAGCTCAACTCCAACTCAAGTTCCAAGGTACCGTCAACAATACATGTATAGAATTGTGAAATTGGCTGAGGACAGGTACCTACAAACAGAAAAAGCAAAACATTAATTTAATAAGTTGGCAGCCAACACGCTGTAGGTTAATACAAAGCATTTGCTGCATGTGTGATGTCTGAATTTCCAGAAAATTTTATTTCTCGGTACTTGAAAATGAATGCGCTCATGTTCCCCTGAATCAGGGGCCCTGATCGATGATATATATAAGATTTGATTTATATTAATAATTTAACTATAATGGGTGGTTGTGGTTGCGCCGTTGCGGTTATTCCTCTTTGTCTGAGAATAATTGTTATTTATATTGGACTATTATTCAAATTAACCAGAAATTATCAGATATAGGTTATGTATACCAGAGGTTTGTGGGGTGGAGGATTGACAGTTTTCCTTTTTGATATTTAAAATCCTTGTCCCACTGACTGTTGTGAATGTTGTTTATGTTACACAATGTTCCACAATTCCACCAGCTTAGTAATAATTACCAAATTTAAACAGGCGTTATTTTTTTCCGAATTTCAGTGTCACCTCGTAGCTTTAAAAGGTTGACACAGATAATTTTACTATTAATTTGTTTTGGTTGCACAATGTAAAATGTAATTATTCTTAGTTCTTCGTCCGTGTCGGTTTAGTTTCGGTTTACAGCAGTCAGACTTATAATTTTTATTACGGGCAGTATACATTTTCTTTTTATCGTAATATCATCCCATTCCCATTCATTTTTGTTGTGTACTAAACTATGGTGTAGATAGACGACTCCAAAACGTGTACACTGTACAGCAAGCCCAATATAACAATATGCAGTATGCACATGCACACATCATTGAGTGGTAGCACAGTTCTTGCTTGATTACTGGTAGTTCTGTCATTACTGTCCTCATTGCCGTCCGGACGTACATAATATATTTGGTGTAAAGTGTACTTAAAGTGGGATTTTCACTGTCTGCATTCATTTTGTATAACCAACCAAATCAATTGACAATGTGTTTTATATGTAAATATTCTGATGACTGACATTGTACCAGATCCTTCTGCCATGCTGCCACAAGGGCTAAGTTTTAATTTTAAACTTGAATCGAGCTTTTAATACTTCATCACCGGCTACAATTTTGTGTACATGTCAGTACACTGTAGAACCTTATACAATTATTTTTAAGTTTTTAGTTTGTCTCGTCCTAGGATTAGTTATCCTTGTAATGTCGGGTACAAAGATGAGCTCATTCTGTGTTTTAATGTGATCTGCCTCTGCCTTACAATAGTGGAGACTTCAATTTCAATGCAGCTTTGGCCAGTTGTTGGAGTCAACCAAATGTGTTGGCTCCAACATTTTCACCAAATCTCGAGTCCAAGTACCCCTTAACACTTCTTAAGCTTTGTTTGTAAACTTAAACTCGAGCATGGATTTAAGTATATTTACACTCAAGTACACTTTTAAGTCTAACAATTACGTGCATGAACGTTATGCTCCTTTTTTGTTATTACAACGGACCAGCTCATTTTTTTATGTATTAGTAGTAAGAAATGAAAGTATGAAGTATGTAGCTTTGGAGCAAAAAAATACAAAATTTGTGATTGTATATAGGTCTTTATACAGGAGAAAAACAAAGCCATAATTGTGCGCTACCGAAACTCTATGTTCAAGTTAGAGACTGTACTACAAGATTACCAAAATACTTACAAATACATTTCTCAGGTGGTGACAGTCTTTATATTTTATGTATGTAATTCTCTTTTTATAAAAATCATGCAGTATTCGTAGTACAATAGGAGGTAGTAGGTATGAATACTAAGCACGTAGGAGTTGGGTAGGACGGGCGGAGGAGAGTAGGAATTTTGTGGGAAGTTTGGAGAGACTATCATGATATTGATATGAGCAAGCGAGAATGGAGTAATTGTTGGACTATGTGTGATGTCATGTGTATAAATTTCTCATATTTCATGCATTATTGTGACTTTGAAGCATTTTTCGTTGTTTCACACGTGTACACACAGTATACATGTGTTGGTAAGAAGCTCCATAATAAATTTATATTGCTGCGGACTGTTGACTGTGCTGCGCACTATACGGATGAAAAAATAAAACATGTTTGGTATATATTTGGTTCTCAAGTCAGTGCGCATCAGAGAGAAATAAGTAGTAATAGCCACAAACAAACATTAAATACTGACACCTAAAAGTTCAATGCTATGCTGGAATAAAGTTAGTTTATTATTTTATGAGTACGATTTTTAAAATATCATGTTGAATTATCCCTAAACCGGAAGAAACAAAAAATGCAAAATCTGTCCCGACAGAATTGACCTTTCTTCACGATGATTCTACTGCACCTTTGAAATGCACTGACATTTTTACTTCTCTAAGGCGACAGTTTTACAAAAACACCAAACGCCTTGGGACAAGCCTCATCATCTTATAGGTCCTTGAAATTGGAGCAACAAAATAATATCTTTATCGATAAGTTTATTGAAACCTGAAACAACAGCAATCAGTTGGCTAGATTCAAACTTTTGAGGTAAGTTACCTCAGGAGTTACCCCTGTACCGGAGCAAGGGCAAAATCGAGGCCTATGTGCGGTTTTAACCCTTAACCCTAAGTTTGAATCCGGCCACAGGGTGGCTTTCAAACTACTCTGCTCGGTGTAGGAATTCCTGTGGAATTCCATTTCAACTATTCAATTAATTTGTGGAATTTGAATTAAAACTTACACTTTTGCATTTTATGAGCAAATAAGGTCAGAACCTCTCAAGGTCGACCAACAGTTGAAATTGTTGAACTCTTCCAGTTTTTGTAGCAAAATGCCTTTCGATACATTCACCCCGAATTCGATGAAAAGTTTCTCCCTGGCTGTGTCATTCTGCTTACTTTACGTACTATCGCTGTTTGATGAGATCCATGGTTAGTTATTTAATGCAGCGGACAATGATAAAATTTGATACATACAATTGAAATTTGTACATAGCTACTTAACTTAGTTTAAGTTTTTAATATTTCTAAACTTTTCAGGACTGAAGTGTGCTAATTGCAATCCTTGCCCAAAAGACCCCGATGAGATGAGTAATGCACATATGACGACTGAAGAATGCAAAGAGGAAGACTACGCTAATCTCCCAGACAAAGGTTATTTTGGGTGTTCCTTTGAGATGGCCCCCAATAATGAAAGAAGGAAAAGATGCGTATGGCTAAGATTTGACCCTGACGAATTAATGCCTCCTCCAGCACCTCGCCCACAACGTTGTCATCTTTCTCCTTTGGATGATAAGAATTACGACTGTTATTGTTTTACTGATGAATGTAACAGAAGTGGGCTCAAACCACCTCCCCCGGAAAAAGGAGAACCTGAGGAAGGTGGTCCATTGGAAGGACACAAGAATCAAGGAAATCGTAACCAAAAGGTCGACATAGCTGCAGCTCTATGCAGTGCTTTAGGGATCATTTTGATGCTGTTTGTCAACAGGCAGGGACATTTATAATTTAAGTGAGAAAAACATTTCTTAGCAAAATTGTATCGTTGAAATCAGGTTGAAATAATTAATACAAAACTATCATATCGCATTAAATTTCGTACACCACCAAAACATAAGCAGTGTTCAACAAACTAGTAACATTTTTTATTACATTCAACAATCTGTCTATTTTGCAAATGTATATTCATGAGAGAAGACGTCGTCAGTCGCCAGCATCATAATTTTCTATTGGATTGAATTTGCGTTGAGTTCAGACTCCCAGACAGTCGTCCTTGAAAGATTAAGATGGTTTTTAGTTTGATACGTGCTGATCTATGATGTAGAACTAAATTGGGACACGAGTGGGATGGGCAGAGAAATGAACCAATCAGCACTCACCGACCAGGGATACATATTCTGTTCTGTCTACACATGACAACTATGATGTGTACATACTGCGCATCAGCGTAGAGAAGTGCAAAAATAGACAACACAAAAGCAGCAACAACAGCAGATTCAAAACAAGTTTTTTACCAATACAGCAGATTACTAAAATATCCCGTTCAATATATTTACCATCGGTATTCAGCAGAGATCAGATTACGATTTGGTTATTTGTGCTGTAGCGTACAGGGAAAAAGTCTGTTTTGTCTGTGCGTTGTTGTACTACTGCTCGTATAGTAGGGCAAATCAAATGATTACGCAACGCAATAACAGAACAGATTTTTTGCACATGGCACTTTTTTATTGAGGAAAACACGAGGCTAATTTTACAAAAACATTGTTCCTCATGGTTATGTGCTTCATAAATATGCTTCATCTTTAAGGATCATTAAAGGCCCAGTTGGCTTTTCAGTTTTTGCTACTCTGATTTTACAGATTGTCTTTTCTTTCACTTTGCGCTTCATATTCCTGTTATTCTATCATATTCTTCTCATCAATTCCATTCCAACCTTACTTTTACTAATATTATGATAACTGTTATTTTCGATATTTTTACGAAACATATTTGGAAAATGCAATATACCAGATCAATAAATTATGGTTTTGACATTTAAATATTAAGCGTATATTATCTGTCGCAACAACTGCAACTATTATTTCGTAATGACCCTATTCACTTTTCCTTTTAGAAAAAAAAAATCGCTAGTTTTTCTAAGTAGTGACTATAATCATATTTGGTTAAATCATTCATATCCGCATTCTCTGTTGACACAAATATAAAGCAGTAGTGGGGAAAATGTTGTACCGCCATGCGCCATGCCATCAAGATGGGAGAAGCTTCAATTTGTATATTACTTACGGGACACGACGACTTCAAAAAGACTTATTTGTAAGTGGCTGGCACTTTGATGCAATATTGCTTCATTTTCTACCCCATATAGCCTACCAAGAAGTACTCCATTTTCCATGTCAAATGTCAATGATTTTTAGTCAATGTCGTTAACTATGATTTATTATCAGAACAACATATCTGCCTTCTACACAGCTTATAATCAATGGATATTTGTAACTCACAGTTTTTTCCTGAAAACTACTCCACAAAATGTGATCTGTGATGTAATAATCAATTCTGTAAATTAGATTGTCATTTTTACTGTCTTTTGTAACATCCATTTATATTAGGTAGTAACGTAAGGTGCTTTACATTCACCGATCCATTTTTGTTGTCGTAATTGTTGAATTTGAACTTTTCATGTATTGACATTGCCACATTTTACATATAGTTTGTCTTGCAATGTATCCTGTTGAATATGCATCCCGTCCCGACCCCAAGCAAAAACGTTACATCTTGATAGACATATGTATTCTTCTGGTTTTTGGCTGATAATCTTACTCTGCCTCTTTAAAATTGTGCTGTAATACTTGATCTGTAGCAATCGTCATTTGTCGTGTCGTGAACGGAGGAATATCATAATACGCAACGAAGCTAAGTTTCAACTTTGGTGATAGCAAAAAAAGTGTTCAAACAAGACTTGTTCTTGTCTGTTCGTTGTTGGTAAGCAAACAAAGCCTGCGGCAAAAAAGTGCGTTAACTTCCTGCCGAGAAAAATGTGTGTCTAGGTATTTGCATTGTTCTGTAATTTTACATGTAGGTATGGATGTGTACACAATTACATTTCTTTTGAATAGCTCTCTCTCTCTCTCTATGTCTGTGCAATGCGTATTTCACTATTCTCGCATGATGGGGTGGGATAAATTTTGTGAACTCGCAGCAAAAATTACACGAAACACATGTAAGAATGCAAACCCTGCTGGGACAGAAAAACAACAAGGATTGTGTTGTATTCTATTGTCAACTGTCCTTTTTTATGCAAAAATACACCTAGAACGGCATAGGGAGTAAGAAGATGGATTCACAACAACCAGTCTATTTCATATTTCTTATGGCTTATTTCAGTTTTTTAGCCTACACAGACACAGACTGAAGATAAGATACTACCTATGAATAATTATCAAAACAATAATTTTAATAATAAAAAACAGTGGTAATGAATATTAAGGAAACAATTGAAATTCCATTTTGTATGCTGTTTTTTTTTCATTTAACGCTGCCTGAGTATTTTATGAAATTGGTTCTGTTAAATAAATGGGTTGTTACTAATTCTAGCTGTGGCGTTGTATGATGTACGGTATCATTTATAATTCTGTGTCATCTTGTAAAAAATTTCGAAGGTACATTTAAAGAATTATGTCAAGCTTATCATGTCATTCTGTTTTGTACAAACAAGTGGTAGGAATACTTACTTTTGCAGAGTTTCTTCAACTTGTTTACAAACCATAATAATAATTAGCAGTTATTATATATTGAAATCGAAAGCAACACAGATATTTTTTCTCCTAAAATGTTTCTGTTTCTCGTCATCATCATTTATATTGCGTGCCCGTGCCACATACATAAATTTTGTTCAGGAAAGGGAAAAATGCATTTATTTTGATCACTCTTTCAGGACAAATTATTTTATTATTTTTGGTGAGTTTCTCTGCGTTCTCGTACGACCGTCGTTCGTTTTCTTGTATAATATCACACCATCGAGCAATGAACGTCGCAAATGTACCTGGCAGGGATATATGCATGTCAACGTCAACACACATTATTATCACATGCACATAGTGCGTATCACATTTTCACATTAACAATGCGTATTTCAAAAAGCACACAATATACGATTGCATTTTATATAAATTCTATATGGATATAATATAGGCAATAGTCGTGTGAAGCAAACAAGATGACTTACAATCTACAAAAAGGGCAAAACAAGAGAAGACTCACTCATACATATATTTCTACGTCCTGTGTCTATCATACAGCAAGAAATTATAATAACAATATATTTTTATAACAATGTAATGCGTTTTCAATTTGAATTGCTACTGCTATATATTACGTTCATCAAAGCCAAAAAGAGCATGGCATATGACGGGACACAAAACGCACAAGCAAGAAAAAAAATCACACATTATTACATCTCTCTCTCTCTCTCTCTCTCTGTGAAACAACCTACATGTTATATGAGCAGCAGCATGTTATAGTCTCACTTTACAAACGCACTCCGTCCGCACTCTTACTGTTATCCATATTTCAGCATTCAGCACGCATTTTCCCTTTTGTGCAGCTGTCCATTACCTAGATTTTGCTTTTTTTGCTACACGATGATCGTACAGCAGTAAAGCACACGGTATTAGACGTAGATGTGTGGTTGTGTGTGTGGATTGTGGATCGCTCGTTAGCTTTCCTACCTTGTCAAGTTTGAACAGGAAAAACAGTTTTTTTTCTTGTGAAAATCAATAATATTACCCAAACATCAAAAGAACAGTAAGATACAGAAAATCATTAACGTTTATTGTTTATACAGTCCCCACACTAGCTACACAGCTACGGGTAATGTACCTAAACAATACCATATATATTGGACAAATTCTCGCCGCTTACAAGAAAAATTGGGAAAATTTTGTGCGAGCCAGCAGCAAGCCATTTACATTCTGTTAGGAGCAAAAGCAAGAAGCAGATGAATTGAGCACACACTACTACGTAAGAAAATCGTTGAACACTAATACGCCGTCTCCGTGAAGAGTGAGAGAGAGAGAGCAGTCTCGTCTGCCATACAAGAATCCACGTTGCATTGTGGGAATGACTCGGACTTACCCCAATGCGCCTTAAAGTTTGTCGTCACTTTCCAAAGAAAGATATTCTCCATTTTTTGACGTGTAAGCACTATTTTTCGCCGAAACGTTCAAATGACCCACACAATATACCCATTTTCCTGCGCCATTTATTACCATTCCTAGTGTGTCTTATTAGATTATTTAATTCTCTCTGGCTGTTGTTGTACTCCAAAGAAGCTTTTGTCTGGTTTAACTCGACTCACCCAGATACTGTTGAACTTTTAAGGACAAGGATAAATGAATAATACAAAAGAGAGAGAAAAATAAAGGCAGGGTAATCGTGAGCACCAATAGGAATCAATCTTGTTTGTGTGTTGTTGGGCCTGTCGTGGAATATTTTGGAGGTATACGCATGTTTTTCTCCTGTTTTGTTACATTTTCTCTCTCTCTCTCTCTTCTCACAGTGAAAAACTAAAGTACTTCTTTGCTTAGCGGTGTCGCGGTAGTAAACATACATATATATACAACAACAACGTAGAGCACACAGTATAAGATATGCCTAATAATAAAATAGTTTGTGGCTCTTTTACCACGGCTCGTCTGGTTGTTGTTGCGGGGTAGCCTTCCAACGTTTTTTTGTTTGCAATTGACAATAAAATTAACGTTTATAGGTATAGATAATTTTTTCGTTGATAAACAAATTCTCCTCTCTGGGTTGTTGTGTGCCTTTCTTCGTCTTACCAACGTGGATGATCCTCATAGCGCAGTGCAAACATCAAAAGACCATTATTCTTCTGCTGTTGGCCGTCATAGTCGCAACGAAGTCTTCTTCTATTGTCCGTGTACAAGTTATATTGCACAAAATAGGACGCAGTAAAAGTAACCCGTGATATATATATAATATATTGTTATCAAATAAACTCTGCCTGACACTGCTGATATTTAAGTTTTCCTCTATACAATTATCATCACGAGAGCCGTATTGATTTAAGAGGATATACCTCCGTGTATATGGTATCAACTTGTATAATAATTTTTGTTAATTGTGCAAAGTCAACATTTTCTCTACTTCCCATTCGTCATGGGGTAAGAACACGCCTATGTAAGCTGTGTGTGTGTCTACTACGGAGGAGAAGCAGATAAGAGGTAGGTAATTAATTATCATACATTCATTAAATCAAGAAGAAGCGTTGTTTGTTGATGTTCAATTTTCTCTATTCATTCCAAAAGTTTCCGTCAAAATTATCATTACGATAATAGCAGTCGTATTAAGCCATCTTAAATCCAGATTTCTTATCAATGTACATGATTTACGCTTACAATGGATTAGGAACAAAACTCACAAATTGAACATGGAAGAGAATTATTTCATTTCATTATCAAGCAGTGTGCATACATCGCAATAACATGTCCAATTGACAAAAGTTGTGAGAGAAGAGTTAATTATCAGTTTTTGTTTCAGTGCATTTTCTGCATACCTACGTAATCTGACCTGTAACTTTTGGATATGTAGAAATAAGATAAATATAACGTACGGAAAGGTATTGGAATTTTTGAGCAGAAAAATGCCTTTGATATTATTGTCACTGCTCTAATGGCGCGTAAGCTAATTACATTGCTCTCATTTCGTAATGTTTCTTGACCATGTCAAGTATCGCGTTTTGTGGGAAGATAAAATATTGATGAAATGCAATATTGATCTTGTTCGTTATTGTCATGCTGTGTATTTCGTATCATCAAATAATTATGATTCATGAGACCTCACTTGCAGGACAATAAAACTGAGTTCCGAGTGTTCCTGTACTTCATTTACTTCAATAATAGGTATTTTTAAGGTTGGTTTTATTTAAATATTAATAAAAATATTTGCGTTTTAAAATCATGCTGTGTATATAGAATATAATACTATTGTAAATATTAGCTCATACCATTTTTTCGTTTAGAACGATTGAGCTGGAATCGATAATTAAAAAATAGTATTAACGTGAAAGAGATTACAAAGTACCACATGGATTTGCTAACGAAGACAAAATTAAGTATTAAATCAAAACAAAAAGCATTCAACTCTCTTATTTTTTGTGTATCAACATCGCGCGGACACGGACCTATTAGGTTTGCTTTACACATTACATGTAAATAACATACACAAAATGAGCTTGATTGCAGACTCATTGAAAAACGTTGTTTTATATATTTGCACACATGCATGCAGGCAGTTATCGCGTTATCAATCGTCTATCTTTTGGTAGTAAAGCATTAAATATTGTGATTTATCGTTACCATTCGTGGCTTTAGCATAACATAAACTGAACAACAGAATGAGTCCTCCCCAGTTGCAATTCAGCTTTGATGAAAGACGGATGTGTGGTTTTGCTTTTTCGTGCAGAACAGAACAATAATGAATTTCAATTCATTCCTCATTAAAGACGTTTACTGAACCATATACT
>JAHZNE010001168.1:0-12836 GCA_027744055.1 Callyntrura sp. NNG-2020 | reverse complement strand
AGGGTCATTCATGGTTGGCTGATGCTTTCATCCTTTCTTCTTCTCTTCATGTTTTCGTATCTTTACCTAAAGTAATCAGAACAACTTGACAGTTACTAATAGCAACTTATAATATTATCATTTTGTACGATGATTAATTGCTGTATTTTTTTTATCAGGGAAGTACTCCAAGCATATAATGTTCCAATGGATTACGTGACCATGATCTTGATAATGTGGAATTTCGGGGCGGTAGGCATGATGTGCATCCATTGGGTAGGACCTCTAATCCTTCAGCAAGCATATCTTATCTTCATTTCGTCTTTGATGGCTTTGGTGTTCATCAAATATCTTCCCGAGTGGACTACTTGGGTGGTTCTTGGTGTTATTTCCATTTGGGATTTAATTGCTGTGTTGACTCCAGGCGGTCCTCTCCGAATTTTAGTAGAAACTGCACAGGAGAGAAATGAACAAATATTTCCGGCTTTGATTTATTCATGTACGAGAATGTTTTACTTTGTAAATAGTAAATACTATTAAGTTTAGTATGCTGTACTCGTTCTATACATTTTCTATTTCTCCCAAATACATTTTAGCTACTGTCGTTTATTCCATCGTGAATACTGTAAGTGACGACGAAGAGGCTCGTCCGCCCGCTAGTGGCGGTCCTGCCACAAGACGACCCAAGAAGTCCAACGGCAGTACTGAAACACATGGAGGGACTACTGCAGGCCCAGCTGGTGGTGGTCCTAGCGGCAGTAGCAATGGATTAGATCCCGTTGATGTTGCCGAGGGATTTACTCCACAGTGGAGAGAAGGTCTCGAAAGTCGCGTAGAAAGACGTCGAGAAGCTGTAGCTGCAACTGGAAGCACCACACAGCAGCAATCATCCTCTGCCAGACGGTCCAATTATGGTACGAATAGTCACCCTAATCACCCAGATCATCGAGGGGGACATCCGGACAACCCGTTTACCGACGACGAAGAAGAACGCGGTGTGAAACTGGGTTTGGGAGACTTCATATTTTATAGTGTACTCGTCGGAAAGGCATCCTCCTACGGAGACTGGAATACGACTTTGGCTTGTTTCGTGGCAATTTTAATTGTAATTTTTAGGAGATAAAGCACAATTAAAGTATAAGGACGAATATGGGCTTTAACCAATTCAATTAATAATTATATGCAAATTTCTTTTATTGCAGGGTTTATGTTTGACTCTCCTCCTCTTAGCAATTTTCAAAAAAGCTCTACCAGCTCTTCCGATCTCTATCACGTTTGGACTGATTTTCTACTTTGCCACCCGGGAAATCGTTACACCCTTTACGGATGTTCTTACGAGCGAACAAGCCTTTATTTAATTTAGCCGGTCTGTCAAATTTTACTTAAATTTTTTATACTTGCCACATGACAGGCCGGCATACGACTTCATTTAATAGTTGATTGTATTTGGAATGTACCGTAATACATTGACATCGGATTGTTATGCCATTTTGAGCATCAGTCAACGTATTGAAGTATTACTGATACCAATATAAGAATTAAATTAATTTAATGCAATATTTATTATAATAATTTCATATGTAACGACATTAATTATTATTTTCAGTCTGATAATTTGTATTATATACATGAACTAATTTGTTATTATAACTAATTCAGAATATTTTTCATGACTGTGAGAATTAGCATAAAACCTTTACCATTTTTAATCCTTCAAATATTGTTATCGTTATACTTTTTGTTTAATTGAATATTGTTTACTTTTAAATGGTTTTAATAAGGATTAACTTAATAAAATAAATAAACGATTACCGTTACAAAAGTTAGTACTTCAAAGCACTCATTTCTACTATGTCACTAATTCTATTCAACCTGATGTATAAAAGTAATGTCAGCATTAATTTAATAAATTTATGAAATTATTAAAACGATAACAAAGGAATTAATGCATATTTTTAATCAGTCTCACTTTACCTCATAATTATAATTAGAAATAAAACTGTCACCTTCTTCGAACTTTTTTATCAGATAACCTCAGCGCTGGTGCCGAACCGATCTGTCATATAATGGCGTTGTTGCCATGACATTTTACCAGTAAAATTGATAATTCCCTCCTACGTTACTTGTTGCTGCGTAGAACGGCTGGTATGTTTGTCGTCACCACGAAAACGCCGGTTTGGATATTTGTGTCATAGTGGGAGGCTGCGCACTGACAATTTTCTTTCTCTGTTCCTTCCATTGCATCATCTGACGCTTCCCTTTAACTGCCATTTGTTTGGTGCGCTCCTCCTCTGCGTAATTAAATTTTCTTTGGGTTCTTTTCGTCAAAAAGTTAATAAGATCCTGTTCCGAATCGGCGTAGTGTTCTTCCAAGAACTCCACAAAAAACTTTTCTACAAAGTAGTTTCCATCGTTGATATTGAAAACCTCTTCCATGATTTCCCTCGCTCGAGCAACTGACCGGAACTCAACGACGAGTTCAATAAAAGGTTCTATAAAACACATAGCATCACACTCCACCGCTTTATAGTTGGAGTAGCACTGTTCAAAGATGCCTAAGGCTACTTCGCCTTTTCTTTTAATATCATCCCGCCGCGCTAAATTAGGAAAATAGAATGCAATATTGATATTTTTTGGTAAGTATATTTTACTCTTTCGGATAATATTAAAAAATACATTGCAAAATAGTTACCATCAGCAAATTCATCTGATTCGTTGTCTTCTGTCATTGCTGCCTCTTTCCTCCAAACGCAGTAGTGATAGACAGCTGTGATAAGGGATGTGAGAAACACCGCCATGTCCCTCTTTGGATTTTCCTGTCTACGGTACGTAGGAGTGCGATACAGCGATTTGGGATTAATTGTCTCCAATGAATTTTCCTAGGGCCATAAATTTACTTACAGAATGCAAGACTTTATTTTTTATTAATATTACTAGTTATTACTTCATACCTCAATAGCCCTATAAGCTGCCATGAAATAGCCCTTTTGCAAAAGCCACACAGCCAATTGAGACGTAACCCAGAACGGATGACCCCCGAGAAGCTTGTGCACGCTCTTAGCGAATTCCTGTACTTTAGAGATGTCGTCAGGATAGTGATTCGTCAATGTGAACAATCCCAACTGTTGGAAATCAACATTGTGTAATGAAAACTAAATGACCGCTAATTAATATAATTTCGCTGGTATAGTTTCTCACCGTCCAAAACACACCCAGATTACTGCTTGATCTTTTCATGTGACTTGTGCAATATTGTCCCGCCATCCAAGAAAGACATTGGGATATCCCCGTCCAATTGTGAGATTTAAGAGCATACTTGGCCGATTCTAGAAAAATGGTGTATGGATGCTGATATCCCACTGCTACACAAAAAAAAATCCAAAAAAATACTATGAAACGGTAACTACCATATTATCATATTGTCATACTATATACTTTATGTCTCCAATTTATCTAATATATAACCCGCGTAACTTTCAACGTACCAGTGCCGTTTGTTGTAACCATTCGGTTATTAGCGATAATTTCATTGACACGTTCCGACTTCAAGTCCCGTTTAAATTTCGGCTACACAAATCATAAATAAAATTAATTTTACATGTTCGGAGTCTGATAATTTCCATGTCACTTTCGGGTTTCATACCAGCCAATAACGGCGCTGCCATGCTTCCTCCTCCTCCTCTTTCTTCAATTCTTCCCGTTTCTCCTTTGACAAACTATTTTTAGACCGGTGCTTTTGCCTATACTCTATAGGTATTTCAGATGCAACGCCTTCATATGACAACGCTTTAATGTCCCATTTGATATCCTGTGGTGGTTGTAGACATTGCTGCACCTCCCTCTTTTTCCGCAGGGGATTCCGTCGTGGCCCTCCGTTGGGTCCAGTTATTCTCTTCTCAATGTGCTGTTGTTTAAACGTTGCTAAATTTTGTTCAAACTCTTTTGGATTCCTTGACTTTCCTAATCGCGTTGCCGGACGATCCAGGTACATGAAATGACGGGCCAGAACGGTACGCTGAATATCGTAGGCATCTGGGATCTTCATGACTAGTTTCAATGTTTTCCCGGATGCGTCTTTCCGTTTTGCTTGGATAGCATACATGCCTCCGGGACGGCATCCTTTATTGTACCCCCCAATTTTCACCATGATGATGGCGAGATGTCACCAAGACTTCGTAAATGGCTCAATCTTTGCTGGGACAAAATATCTAAACAAATTAAGGTGCGTCAAATTAAATCTTTGATTTTGTAAAAAAAAATCTACACTTAGTACGCCCACTTATGTTATTTTATTTTTTAACTGTCACAAAAGATGTCCACAATATACTCCGCTGGACAGGTAAAACGCTTCAGCTGGGCCCTCCCGCCACACTTATGAATAACTGACTTATCTCAATTCATTATAATCTCCCTGAAGATAACCATACTCGTTCTTTACTTTTTCGTAGTACGACGACGCTTTTGTCCCAAAACGACTAGGAAATTGGGAGTCTACAGCCAAGAAATCATATCCATTTAGAAAATCCTCCACAAAACAGGATACCGCCGCTCCAAAAATAATTGTGAACAGCAGAGGTCACCTCTTGCCTTGGGTTCCACGAGGCGACAAGTCTTCTTCATGGGGACTTCTCAACCTTCACCTGAGTAGTAATAAGTGCAGGAACAACGGAACTAAAAGCATGGTGGTTTTATCCGGCCCCGGCAAGCAACACAGTGTATCAACCTCTAAAATCTTCCCATCCTCCGGATTGTTAAAGCGACTCAAAAAATTACCAAAGTATGTCCCTAGAAGAGTGGAAAGTGCCCCACCCCCAGATCTCCTCTTGGAGTATCTTCGACATTTAAGATTACCTTTGGTTTGGATAATAGGGCCAGCCACAAGAAATACGTTCCAGAAACGAAAACAATTCTCCAAGCAGTTGGCTTCCACTCTACAATACGGATATGTGAATTTAGAAGAAAAAATTGAGGAGTGGAAAGAGCGCCAACAAATATGTACATGCAGCGGCCTCCCCTCTTCGTTATCGTCTTCCCTGGGACATGGTGGAAATGGTGATGGTGGGGTAGGGATTCCTTCGTCTGGTCCAGGCCCCCTCCATAGCTTAGAAAAAACTAGCATTGCCCCCAAAAAACTACCGACGAGTGTTCCCCCCTTTATTTCTCCCAATATTCCGGCCCCTCCAGAGACCCCTGCGATCGGAGGGGGAGACGCTAACGAGTATCTCCTTAACATTTTAGAATCGCAGCGAATAACTTTTGACACCGCACTGCCAATCGAGCGTCAGAAAATTTTGGAGCTGTACAAATTCGCTATGGCAGAGTGTCTTCCTTGCCAAGGATTTGTTCTGGACTCGGTCCCTTTTGATCTTGTCGAAGGTATTCAATTTGAGCGCGTATTTTATCCAGCGGCCCTAGCCATATACTTTACGGAAGGCGCACCTCAAGCTAAAAAGAAATTGAAGCTCAAAGACCGTCGGATAACTGCCAGTGGCACCGGGATAACGGCAATACCCTCCACATCCATCAGTCCACCCTCCCAAAAAGGAACAAGGACTGCCAAAGACTATTTTCTGGATCGCGACGGTGGTCGCCGGCTCGCTCAGAACGTTTATTTGAGAGCAAAAGGCCATCGGCGTCTTGGTGTTTTCAATCTTTTTGAAGGGGAGAAAATTTGCAAGCAGTTTGGGAACAAAACAATCAGGATAATTAACGCGGAAGATGTGGAGAGAGACACCATGGATTTTCTCAACGAACTCGTAAAAAAGAATCTGGAGCAACATCAAGACGCTACGCACGGTCATCCCAAATCGAGCTTGGGGTTGGGAGGACAACTACAAGTAATTCCTTGTGCGGCCCCCTTCGCCCCTACAATAGATCTTCCCTTGAGGGACCCCGTACATCGAGCCCCTTCAACGGCGTATTCATCCACATTTATTTCAGACGAGGAAGAAAAGGTTTTAGCGGAGCGAGAGCAACCCGAAGAAATCACAGTGAAGTATCGTTTGGACGAGGAGGATGTCGCCGAGGATGACATCCAGCGTCAACCTCCTCCACTAGTAACAGCAAATCACAGTGATACGGATACTTCGTTGTTCGCATCGTCACAACAGTTTTCGGAACCAACTTCCAAGTCAGCACTGGTGTCCCCAAGAAACGCCGTACATGTTATACCATCTGAGGACAAAATAGTTTCGACGAACGTACCATCCAGCATGATAGATATGGGCAATTGTGGTGCCGGTGATTTTGCCGATACTAATCAACCCCCAGACAGAAGAAAGTCTGCCGAGGTTTGGGAAAAAATCAGCAAGTTGGAAAGTAAAGTTGCCGAGTTAAACACTCCGGATGTCTGTAGTAGTACTACTTCGATCCTTCCAAACATTTATGGCCAAAGCGACGACGACGACAGAGAGGAAGGTTACGAAGTCCCCGTTGAAGTGGATCTTGGGAATGGACCCCTACCGCCCCCAACTGCCTATGCCGATCCTGATGATGGTCATATACATCCCCAGTTGTGGGACAAAGAAGATGAAGAGAAGTACACAGCAGCCATTAGAAACGCCATTAGTCCCCCAATTTACCACGGTGCAACTGTGCCAATATCCACAGAGTACCATCATCATGAGCAACATCCTGTCCTCTCCTCCTCCTCTCCGTCTTTTAAAGTGCATCGAGCGCAGCCCCAGGACCAGTACGACTACGGCGCTTGTGGGGACTTTAATTTATTTGGTCATTTCCCAGCTCCCACAAAAGGTGCTCAGCAGGAGCACGATCTGAATTCGCAGTTGCAACAAAAACGAAGAAACACATCATCGATACCTTTGAAAACTGACGAAAATTTTCAGCAAATAGCCAGTAACAACAACAGCAGCATCAGTCATAGTAAAAATTATCAAGAAGATCCTTTTTACGATAGCTGATGTACAACTTACTGTCAGTCAGTAGTCGTGTCTGCGCTCCGTGGCAAAGATCTGTTGTTAGTATCTAGGTATAGGTATGTTCGGTACATACGGGTAACACAGGTGACACAACTTCAGCGGGTGACAACTGAAATGCGTAGTAAACAAAATAAAATAAACCTAAACAATTTTTGAAGGTTATCATTGACCTACCAAAATTATTCTAATTTATACTACACAAAATATAACTCTTAGGTTTTTAGTTAACCATTCGGCAATATCAATTTTCTTTTTAAAAAAATACACTGAATCAGTATTTTCAAGTAAAAATTTGCAAGTGAAATAATATTGGCATTATCATCATCATCATCATCATCATCATCTGAACAAAAATTATTTTCATGGATCCCCACATATGTCACTGCCCCTTCAGAAAATGCAAAGCGCATCAATGTTTGGAACAGCGAAGAGCCTGTCTCAGACAACACTGTCCTGCCGCACTAAACGCCAAGCTGAAACCGTTGACAAAGCCCATAACGAACTACCACGGAAGATTTTTAAAACCCCAAAACCATCGTTGTAGCTTCCCATGGTCGGAATACCTAAAGCACCAGTGGGTGCAACCGCCCCCGTGCTCCAACTACAACTGCTGTGGAAGAAAGCACATTGCCCCAAACGTACAAAGTAGGCGACAATACCGATCCTTTTGTACGTGTTGGCCAGTGGCCCCTCAAAACTTAAAAAATTAACACAAATGTAAACGTCAAACGGTTTGTCAACAGATTTACCAGGTTTCCACAAGGGGGTCGGTGGTACCCAGATAAATTTTAAAAGTGGTCAAGGTCAAGTGGCAAACAACAAGATGAGCCGCACTCCGTCAGAGTTACAAATTGAGACAAAATTCCAACAAATGAAGGAATGGCAACTCCCAGTAATATGTGTACTGGGTCACACCCATTACCCTAATGGTCCGACTAGACACAAGTTTTGCAAAGACTTGGCTTCCGCTTTAGACTTTCTCTACTTGGAAATGGATTTTCAAATCGGATTCTGGGCTGACAGGTTGTATGCGGATCCAGACAGGATTTCCACGCTACCCCCCTTTCAGAAGCGGTTGACGACGATGTGCATCCAGTTGATGGGGGACGAAGAGCTTCATTTGAATTTAGAGGGGACCATAGAGTTAATCAAACTGACAATGTTGAGCAATCTGGAAGAACAGACGAAGAAGAGGAGATCCGTAAACGGGTTCATTATTGGAGGATTTCCTAGTTCGATGAAGGAAGCGGAAGCTTTCGAACAGACGCTGTACCCGGTGTCCCTGGGGCTTTACTTTGAAAGTGAACGCTGGTCTATGGTACAGGATCCACAGGAGAAGATGGCGATGGATGAGGATTTAGAGGTGGACATGCCAATGTTCTTTAGAACTGACTCAGACTATTGGGAAACACAGGTGGAGGCAGTGGCTAACAAATGGGGAAAGAATACCATTAAAATTTTGAATATGGAGGAATTCAAGGGTGTCGAGGCAAACCATTTGATTGGGGTTATCAAGGATAAACTCATTAAGGGGCAGTCTACTGCGGATGGTAATCACAACAACCATGCGACAAGTGGTGACAGCTTCGTCCAACACGCAATGAAGCAAATGGCAGAATTATATCAGTGCCGATGCCAAGTTCCAGGTTGTCGTTGTTGTCAGTGTACGAGAAAATGCTTCGATGTCAGCGATGGTGGCAGTGGTGGTACAGTAGAAGATGTAGGAGGTCCAATGATAATACACTGTCCTATGGAACCCCAGCGGAAGCAAACGCCGAGTGATACCAGCATAGATAGATTTGGCAGAGATCTCACGCCACAAAAAACGGGAAAAATTCCTTTCGAAAACTATTGGGATAGGCAGGGCGGATCCAGCCACGGTAAGAAAACCAATGATGAAGAGACTCTTGATGGGAACAAAAGGCCTTTCATTCCTGGAGGAAATAAGCATGTTGCCTATCAACCTGACACCGGTGGAGACCAAGAAGGAGCCAGTGACCTGAAAACATCACATAATGCCAAGAGTTCTCCCAGTACTTCTAGTAATAGTGACAAAGAAGGAGGCAAGACGAAAGACGAAAAGGTAAAAGATCAATCTCTCCGGTCTAGGTCAACAGACAAAAATCGGAGAGCCAGTTCCGTTCCACGCAGGAGTCGTAGTTCGTTCGATTCTTCAAATACACGCAAATCTAAAGACAGGAACCCTAAAAGGAAAGAAGGTAGTCAGTTTACAAAGTCCACCTCCCCAGCAGCATCGCCATCGCCACCTTCCCCAACGCTACCTGAACTACCTTCGCCAAAGCTACCTGAACGCCCCACAACAACAACGACTGAGACAGCGTCATCGTCCACCATGGATTCACCTCCATTCCCCGATGTCTTCCGCTGTGTCCTTCACGTCTGGAGAGGAAACTGGGGAAACTGACACAGACAACAACAACGGAAACCAAATTTCAACCAAGTCACCTCATAGTATGGCGCCTAAACTGGCCCCCATCCCCGAGGAAGATACGTCGGAAGATGCCATCACGCCCATTACGCCGAAAAATGACGTTAAAGCGTCCTCAGAAAGTAATACACCGAGCGACTCATCAACCGATGAATCTTCATCTTCAAATGTCACAGTAAATACGGTACTGTTCGACAATCCAAATCCAATAATTCGAGTTCGAGCATTTACTGCATCAGCATCATCTACCCCGATCAGTGATAGTAGTAGCTTGAAAGGGAAACCAGGAGACGCACCGAGACCTACATTAGGACAAACTCTCCGAAAAAAATTGGGTAGGCAATAGTAAAACGAAGGACACTCTTAACCAGACCAATTTCCCTACGCAAGCGAGTAAGAAAAAAACTGATGGAAATAAAGGAGGATCCTCCAGTAGCAGTCGAATGACAACAGACGATTTAGACGATATCCTGTCTCTGATATCATTGGGTTCGACACCTTCTTTCATCATTGACTCAAAAAGATCGACCGCTCTAAACAGTGACAAGGACGATAACAATAACAATGAACCGAGAGTAAAACCGAAGCTGAAAAAGAAATATTCCAAGTTCACACCCTGAATTGAAAGAACGAAAAACTGACTTACCCAACCATCCAAAAGTGTGGCAGTTAGGAGTAATCCCCGTGCGAGTATACCTTCAACCATAGCGGATAAATATGTATATCTAAAAACTCTGCTTCAACCTTCAACATATGACACAGCGTGGACTGTCAACTGTTTGCGAGTAAGCGACATGCGTTTTAAATGCGTTGAGTTTTGGATTCTACAAAAGATTGGCAGTTTACAAGTTTCGCCCACTTGGTGGTACAGACAACAATGGTTAAACAGTGACAAGGACGATAACAATAACAATGAACCGAGAGTAAAACCGAAGCTGAAAAAGAAATATTCCAAGTTCACACCCTGAATTGGAGAACAACGAAAAACTGACTTACCCAACCATCCAAAAGTGTGGCAGTTAGGAGTAATCCCCGTGAGTAAACCTTCAACACATGACACAGCGTGGACTGTTTGCGAGTAAGCGACATGCGTTTTAAATATGCGTTGAGTTTTGGATTCTACAAAAGATTGGCAGTTTACAAGTTTCGCCCACTTGGTGGTACATACAACAATGGTTTAATTGTTACTTACGATTTTGGTTGTTTTTGAACATTTAATATCTCACTGAAAGCAAAGCCAGTTGTCAGTAAATATGCGGTCCGTTAGTTGTGACAGAAAAACAAAACACTTTGAACATAAACGACTGTTCTTTTATAAATACAAATTAAACTAGCACTAAACAATGATTAAAAAATAGTTTGATAGTTTAGAGATTAGAAATCGAAGCACTATAAAAAGCACATGCAGGCAGGCAGTGCAGAATGCAGATGTGCTTGTACTTTGCTGCTCGGCATTTTGCATATTGGCATTACTATAACTATAACGTGCCTTGGTCATTTTTGGATTGTTTTGTTTATGTGCATTTCATTTCGTTCATGCCCGTTCATGAAGTCATAAAGAGGTTGGGGCATTGCGGAAAAAACCGCATCATACAGCAGCATAAATAAAAAAAAAGTGTTGTAACATACCGATCCAATCTTTCCACCTGCACTTGCACTTCCCATTTCCCAAAACCCAAATTGAATGGAATGAATGAACAGAAAATTTACCCATTAGTGAGTTATTTACTTTTTCGGTATTTTTAACCAAAACTTCATTGTTCTTTAATTTTAGAAATTAATTGTTGTTGTGTCTGAATTCGTACGAGGAAGTAATTCTATTTGATACTTGTATATCCATTGTTTGTCATTTGTGTAATAAATATAACACTAATCAAACGCATGTATTTGATTTGATTTTGATCGTCCATAAAAAATAGTCGCTGTACTACGTATCAACTACATAATCGGATAATCAACCGGTGAAATTGGAGCCTATTCGTGAAGCCATCCATTAGCTTGGAACCGTTATAGGTAACTGAAGTTGAATGTTGATTTTTTGTCTCCGTCATCCGTCCGTATCTAGACTGCTTTCTAATTGGACATGCCATATGTCATATGTACTACATTCATAGATATGGAATGTAAATGATTAATTAATTACAAGAGTGATAATTTTTTTTACAGATACCCGTTGCAATTCGTTTGAAGTTTCCTTCTTTCCTTCCTTCATACGCCAACAACAGTCAAGAAAATAAAATACAGCCTTTTCCAGCAGGATCTTAGTTTACTCTCCAAAATGGTTTCCTACACGATATTCCTCCAGCCAACCCGGACACCTTCTTTGAACAACCACAGAACAAAACAGGAGGCAAGGGATCCGGTGGAGGATGTACGGATGAAGATCATCATCATCACAATCACCATCATCATGAGTGAACTTATTATAGACATATGCCCTTAAAAATAAGAATAATACCAAACTCGTTTTATAGGATAAAATTAAGTTCTATTGTAATTGCTGAAATATGGTTTAAATAAGCAATGAGGAAGCGGTCAGTCGAGTCAAACTTGACATTTTATCTTGATTTGTTGTGTTTGTAAAACTTAGAAAAATTTGGAGAGGTTGTGAGGGGATATATGTATAGATGGAACCTATTGAATGTCAAATGCATGTATTAAGTCGTGTTACAGTAACAGCTAGTGTGCTTTCCGTTATAATACAATTTATCATTATTTGTGAAAATGGAGGAAAGGCGAAGTAGCAAAGAATCAAAGGACGCAAAAATATAAACCAGTGTTCAGTGTATACTGTATACATGCTATTACGTTTCACCTTCACCTTTTCTATATGGTACACACATAAATTACTGTTTTGATAAATAGCGTTTTAAGTATTCCTTGTAAGCTTGGCCTAAATTGAGGTGACTGTAACGACATATTTTGTTTGATGAATAAATTGTGTGGCCGTGGCGTATCATCAAACCCCCAATCTTCTTAATCTTATATCTTGTTAGTACTTTTTGTCAAAAAGATTTTACTAAATATTCATGTTCATGAGCGGATTTGCCATCCCAAAGACGCACAGTAGTCACACACAGCACAGTCCATTTGCACATAACTATTTACTAAAAATAAAAGCCAGCAAACTTATAATCGTACGACCATCCCTCCAAATTGGAGCCAAATTTAAAGTAAAAGAATTATTTCCAATTTTCTATCCCAAGGGGGCGCTGCAGCCATGCCATCTTCAAATAACTTCAAAGACGCCAATATTGCAAGTAAAATGTCCAAAACCCCATCTCGATAGCACTTGACGTCAACGAGATGCGTGATGATGAGTAAAGATGATGAATTCGAAAATTGACCCCTTATAAAACCCACAGGAATTAACCAATCCAGCCCAAACTTCGTATACTCATATAGATACCGGAAGGGTATCTGTATATAAAATTTGAGCACAACTTGCTATGTAAAAATTTGAAGTTAAA
>JAHZNE010001167.1:0-24912 GCA_027744055.1 Callyntrura sp. NNG-2020 | reverse complement strand
GGTTTGTATTTTCGAGAATTAAATAAATGTGATAGTTCAGTTAAATATATGTAAATATTTTTACATCGATTTGATGTATACAAAATGAGCCGTGTTCCATCAATTTGTTTACATTTCTTCTTAAAAACAATGAAGACATTAATTTGAACTTACTTAAAAAATAGCTATATTATGCTATATTATTATTATTATTATGCTAATAGATATATATGCCAAGTTTATGACATATATCTTCAAGGTTTATATGTTGTTGAAAGTGCAGCGATACGTCCAAGTCTGAACCAGGGGGGCACAATCTTTCGAGCTCTTAAAACATCCCTGAGACCAAACGCCATTTAATTCTCCGTTTTAAAATTTAGTGCAAATACATATTTAAACATTTAATGCTAAATGGTACAAAATATAACGTAGAAACTGCTGAAGCACTATATTATTCGGGGGTATACACAGGATGGGGCAGTTCCCCCCTTTATTGTTTGAACATTGCCGTATCTTTGATAAAACCAACATACAAGGGCGTACGGAGGGGGGGGGGGTCACAGGGGTCAGCTGACCCCCCCTGGACCTTGATCGGGGCAAGAAAATTTTATATTTATTTTGCAAATTACCGATAAATTAAACCACGTGATGGTTTTCACCTTTTCAGTACTAATTTAATTGTGCAAATGAACAATTGGGAACGTAACTGCATCTAGAATCATCATCACTGTTCTTATTTCAATCTCGCAGCTTCACTAGCTATTGTAATAAAAACTCAATCCCTAAAATATTCGTGGACGGTGTGTAAATCATTATCTGGCTCCCATTACTTTTCAATGTTCTGAACAACAGCATGTGAATTAAACAAAACTTGAATTATGTAAAGCATCCTTCAACAAATGTATTGCAGTACGCAGAGGTATTTTGTTTGCTTCGGTCGTATTTGAAGTGATGGCATTTATATTTATAAAATTACCATGTTATCGTTAAACTTGTTCCGCTTTTTACTTATCATAATTTCAAATCTTCGTTGTAATACAATCGGAATATTAAATGGTTTCAGTTTTTTCAAGAAACGTTGGTTTTAACCGAGTGGATGATTTGAAGACATCAAGAACGCTATTGAACTTTTTTTGAGCATTCAAATCTATTACATTCACTGCAGAGTCCGCGATAAAATGTATTCATTATTTTTCATTGACATCCAATTCAATATTCATTCATTTCATTCAGCGCTACATGCGAACTACCGTAGTAAATTTTTTATTCACAAAAGGTCCTGTTGTGCTACTTGAGTAAATTCCTGGCGATAGTATAAATCAACTTTGTAGCGATGAATGGATTAGTTCAATTTAGTCAGTATTTACTTAATGCAAATATTTGGTTGATACATTCATTGTTTTTCTGCATTTGGATTTAAAACATCCTCTGGACAATAATTATTATAATTGATCTGAATTCTTCGGGATTGAACGCTATTTTGAGCTGTAGGTTTTTTAAAATACGTAATTGCAAAAATATTGTAAAACAATTTATAAATGGTGGAAACTTTATTACAATTTCTATTAACTTTTTATCCGAAAAGATGTGTTTGGTTATCCAAATCTTAACTCAGCAATAAGTGTACGCTTGGATGACATTGCTTACTTGTTATCTGTAATGTTACTTTATTGTCAGTGTTACTGTAACTTTTTAAAAAAGATTTACTTGTACTTATAGCGTACGAAAATTCAACTTTTATTCAATCAACTAACGTTTATCATTATATTTCACTTGCATGCATATATTAACTCACGTTTTATTTTTTAATGACTTCTAGCTCTGTCATTTTCATAATCTTTCGTATCTTGACGTCGACGAGCGTGATAGCTTGGTGTTAATTTTGATTTTGGTTACGTCATAGTTTGAATTCAAAACTATTCAGTACCTCTGTACTAATAAAGTTTTTGTACCGATATTATTTTATGTACTTAATTTACACTATGAGAAAGTTTGATATACAAAATATAGTCTTGACCCCCCTGGACGGAATCCTGGGTACGCCCTTGGTTGTGGATGTTACGACTTATAACTTTATCAAGAAATGATGCCGGCGGTGGGTTACTAGTTATGAGATATTAACAATGAAACATAACTATTTGCTGGCACCCATATGAGGTAATCTTTAATATGGAATCCCATGACTATGTGATAAATGCAATAGGCTAGTACTAACAAGTAAACTACTTCGGCTGTTACCTCCAGCATGGCCTTAGTTGGGTTTCAATATATACAGTTTTTGCGCTGAATCTAGTGGTATCAATATCTCTGTTGAATGGGGCTATGGGTGGGCACTACAGGATTTTCAATATATCAAGCGTAAAATCTCATGAAGGAAAAGACATTTTAAAAATTTGTTTTCATTACAATTTAGGGGCTCATCCATGCATACGAAAATCCTATTTTGCACCATGTGACGCCACCGGAAGGGGTTTCACTTGAGGGTCACTTTTCCTAACCGAATAGTTCATGCCTCAAACTTGGCAAATAAGTATATATATATATGTAAGAACTTTAATTGCATACATTTTGGCAACTTCAACATGACTCCAATCGAGACCATGTATTCTTTAAATCTTCAACATCGATTTGCCAAGAAATGTTTTAATGAACCGTTTGAGTACCGTGGTACGACAAGGAGAAATATAGAATTCATTTGTCATATGCCAAATAATTTATTCAAGGTATTCAATGTACATAATTAAAATAACAGGAGTAGATTAATTTCATAATCAACAATTCAACAATGCAAATTAGTTTTGGTGGATTTTTTTAAATATAGTAAAACCATAATAGAACGAAATGTATCGTTGCGCACGAAGTGGTTTCTTCATATAAAATACGGTGGCTGAATACTGGCTGAATACTGAAGCTAGGCGATGCCTACCCAGGTAACCAATCGTTAGAATCGCTATAGCGATATCTCGGCGATTTAGTAGTCAAGACATCGTAGGTACTTATCGTTGCGTTGTCGTACAAAAATTGGAGAACTTCGTTGAGAAATCGAAGCTATACAAAAAGATGCCTAGCTTCCATAAAAATTGGTACCAAATCGTAGAGAAATCGCACAGAAATGTCGATAAATGTTAATTACATGCATGATAAAATGTGCTTCACACACAGCTGAGCTTGCCATTATGCCATTTCCTTCTTTCAGTGGTGCGGTGTTTTATTTTGCGTTTAGTTTAAAAATATAAATTATAAAGTTTGATTAAAATAGTAAGTTTTAAAGTGTTTGTTCAACACTGATCAAATTGATCAGGAACAAAAATTATAACTATTGAAGTGTAGGTTTTTGGTTTTTTTAAAATTCAAAATATTTAAAACCTAACTTACTACCAGTGGTAGTGATAAAAGTAACAAAACGAAACCGCTAATAGTGATTGTGATATTCCTCAAGAAAGTCAAGAATTAACCTGTGAGTATTTAACAAAAGTAGGCTTCCTCATTTAAACAATAATTGTTAAAATGGCCTAAACACCGCAAATAATGTAGTTCGTTACCATTTAAAGACGATCAGAAGCGGCGTTTGATCATCAAAATTGACACTTTTATACACATTCAACGCCTACACTTAATAGAACAAACTCTTTTTAATGTCTCATAATGTGTACTTTAATGCTTTAACATTATTGAGATATGTGATTTAATTTTTAATTATTTATTTTTTAAGTAATTTAAGCAACGAATTTTAATCAGTATCATTTTGATCTGTTGCACACGGGGCATAGTCCCAGAAACTACTTTTGTAAGATTTCTATACGATTTCGTATCGAACGAGGTTTTCACAAATCGCAACGAAATCGGGAGGAATCTCCAGCGAATCTGCTGACATACGGCCGTAAAATCGCTAGCTCGCTAGATTCGATAACGATTCGTACAGAGTACGTTACGATTTTAAAGCGATTAGTCGTAGCGATTCTCTAGCGATCTTAACGATTTTGGTTACTTGGGTAGCTTCAGTATTCCACAGATTCACAAGATCCTTACTTTGTTCAAATATTTCAATGATGACACCAGAAAATTGACTTATGATAATACAAGTGAAGACAGCATAATCGATTATGGTTACATACAAATCAAAGTCCACTACATTCCAACAGGAAATTAATAGCCAGTTGCAAATTACCGTTACAAAAATTGCGACAGTTAATAAACTGGTTGTTACACATTTGAAATTGTCCATTCCAATTTGATTGATACAGTGAAACTGGTCATAATAGTTTAAAGTAGACTGTCGTAGGGGCTGTCTTTGCAGAATTGTTATGCATTTGTTGTACATCGTCATAAGCATTCCAAGTTGTGTGGCCGTAAAACAAATTATACGAGCCAACTCAATTGAGTACCACTGAAGTAAGAAAACTCTTAAAATAAATAGCACAATGGTGGCTAGATTCATTTCTTTATGAAAATCAAAACAATGTTGAAGTAAAAATGGAGTAGGATCTAAACGATTGCAGAAGTATAAAGTTGGAGTGAGTGCTCCTTCCGTAAACTGCATTACGTGTAATACAAAGAGAACCAGTCCAACTTTATCATATTTTCTACCTCGTAACATTATTGAAATTTCTGGAAAGCAACGTTAAAAATTATTTTATTAATCTTAATTTAATTTGACAAATAATTTGAAAATATTTAGACCTACCATTGTTTAGTAAAGTAGTCAGTGAATCGGTAGGAGATGTGGTTTGTTGTCTGGTTTATCATTTGATTGGAAGTTTGAAGCAAAGTGTTGAAGAACTGCAGACACATGACTTTAGACCGAACTGCAATAATTAGGAACGGCAATACAAAGGCTAGATTGCTTATGATCGTTAACAAATTTATCATGAGGACGTGCAAAGGTAACCTAAAGGAATGCAGTATCTTGGAGTGAACTACACTCAGAATGACAATGCCATTCAGAAGAGAAGCCACTGAAATTAGCAGAAAGAAACACCTCAACTTTCGAGGGGATGTTTCAGTTTCTATTTGTCATGGTAAAATGTATTTCATGGTCAAATATAAATAGAATAGGGTAACGCAGAGAAAGGGCGTAGTTTCAATCACATTCCAACCCAAATTTGAAACCATACTAACTTCTGTAAAGACAATTGCGGTATGAAAATCAGTATATGATAATATTAAATACCAAAATTCGAGAATATATTTAACCAAAAACGGTGCGTCACGTTTATATATGTTTATGCTGACTGAGGAACTTCGTACAACGCAACGTGCAGAAAACCATAATTTATACAAATCTATTTTCTGAGATAATGAGGTTTTCTAGACAATTATTTTGAAATTGTTTAATTAAATTTTCTATTTAGTTGACTGTGGAAAATTGAAGAAAAAATTTGTGATTCTCAGAACCAAAGAAATAACTTTTCCGATTTAGCATTGAAAGTCAAGTGTGTTTCCATTACATTTGCACATGCTTCTAATCAAAACCAACAATAAATAAATTGGATGTTAGATAGTTTAATTGTTTTATAATGTAGCAGCTCTTGTCACATTTGTACTTAAACCTAACCAAGGTTATCAGCAATAATCAAGTATTACTATTAAAGGTGTTCCAGTAATTGAGTTAGACACTCATCATTATTCAATTTTGTATCCCTCGTATTTCATTTAAAAATCATGTTGCTCAAATGTTTTAAAGAAACAATATAATTATTTTTGATGGCATGTTTATGAGATTTATATACTTGATGCCTAGGTTTGTATTTATCATAATTGAATCATCTTAATTTAAAATTTACTTTATTCTTCATATCTAATGTTTGAGCACTCTAGTTGTGTGGTGCCGGTGGTTTACAAAAGTATTCATACAAAGGATAAACCACTACATATAATGCTGCAAAAATACTTTGATGAGTTCCGTTAAAATATTTCGACGTCAATGACACTTTCCTTGTAGTTTTCATCACCGTCCTACCACAAAAATAGTCTGCCTTTTACAGCGGATTAAATGAATATGTGATTAAATTAGTACTCACTTAATATTATTACTTACTGACAACCCTCCGTCAAATTGATGCAATGATTCATTGACTATTGAAAATGTTGCCATTTATGCTTTTGTTGGATACTACTGCAAACATGACAAATGAATTTAGTCGTTCCTTCCATAATGCAGGTCTTCCAGTTTTGTGCAAAAAACACAAAGATACGACATTTAAAAAATAATTTTACACGGTTAAACATGTAGTTCATACTCTGACACATGCAATAAAACTGTACCATTCCGGCCGTGGTAGGTTGTCACCCATACGGTCATCATAGGGCTTTAGATATTAAGTAATTTCAATATTCTAGTATAAATGTTTCGAATCCTGTTTTTGGGAATCAATAAGTAATCGCCCATCCAAATCCCAGACAAAAATAATTACTTATTTACAGGCGTCATACATTAATAACGTCATAATGGAGAGGTAAAATATGAGTAGCACAAGTTGCTGGAGGACACAGTTCGTAGCGGATGGATTTTCCCTAAAGCTGGCACAGTATGCAACCAATGTAGGCATTACTATCTTTTTTGTACACATAATTGACATTTTTGACAACGGGTTTTGCAAAAAACACATGCAAGATTATTGTTTGCCGGCTGTTACATTGAAAAGCACAATACAGAACAATGTTGAGTTGAACATAAATAAATTATGAGCTGCACGAAATGCTTTATTTTTCTTGGAAGCACATTTGATGATTTTTTAGCAACATTTGCGTGTTTCATTAAATTTTACAAACACAATCACTACACTTTATCCAGTCCCCTGAAAAAAATCACTTAACAACTGCATTGTGCTATGTCCTAACATTGTAAATGAATCGTCCCGTATTGATTCTAATAAACGTACTAATCTAATATAAAAAAGTTTCCAACAAACGTGGATTTTTATATCATTCGAATTATGGGTGAAATGAATGCTCAAAACCAGCATCCATTGACCTCACTAATAAGCAGGATTATCGTCATTATTTAAGCAAACGGAAAAATATCCTGCAGCAACCTACAGCTCTGACAATAAAAGGAAACATAGCGAAGTAACATATTTTGTAATTTTGCAATGCTTGGAATTTCAATAATTTTCTTTTTATTGAATGTCGGCATTATGTCGCAGGAATTATGAAAACAGCATGGCTTAACTTTATGTCATTTGCAGCGAGAAATTTTGAACAAATAAGATGAATATTAGCCGGCCCATGTTAGATTTGCTCAAGGTTCACTGCTGTTCAATGTTTTATCAGTTAAGCCATTAAAGACAAAAAGGCAAAATACTGCTTCGGATTACTGTGGATGAGTCAAAGAAGTAATTATAGGTCTTTATCATTGTGGTAGTAATGGCAGAACAGTAGGTACAAAATAACAAAGCTTTACATTTACAGTATTTTAGTTGTATTTGGTGCGACTTTCAGATAATAGATTGTATTATAACATTATCTACAATATAAAATGTTAGCATCGTCCATGTTTTAAATTAATTAAGAATTTATGACTTTTTAAATTGCTACAATAATTTGATAAACAACTTTTGTTGTACAAATGAAAGGACGCATATAACTAATGTTTAGATCGCTACAAGGTTAACAGCATAAATATGGGGACTCGGGCCAACTACTATTACAATGCCGGCATTTTGCCGGCGCTGGTTACTAGTAATGTATAATACATGTTCATTATATGTATCGCAATGCCCCAAACCAGTTATTAAAGTGTTTCGCCCACTTTTGTCCAACAAAGAAGACGGACATTTTCACTTTTATCCGGTGGACAATTTTCATTTTCCAGTGGACAATTTCCATTATCCAGTGGACAGATATTCCTTGCCCTGGAGGAGAGGCTTGATAAAATTACACTTGAGTTGTCGTTCTATCAACATAAAGTTATACATTAATCTTCTTTTTGTTTCCCATATTATTAACCTAATTCAACGCTGATAGATTCCTTAATTTAAAGTGGAGACAAGATCACGTGGGTAAAATGACTGTGAAAATGAGTTTCTAGATGTTATACAGCGTTTTGCTTCTGCACTAGGGAGAAGATATTTGTCTTATAAATAGCTGATAAATCCAGTGCATGAATAATTAATAGGTGGTTCAATCATTTTTGATTAGAGGGCACGGCAACACATGTGATGTTGCAACGCAGAAGTGTGTATGATCCTTCCATAGTAAGGTTGTTTGCAAAATCAATGTTGCATAAATACTTACAACAACATTTTCGGATTTTGCATTTTGAATTTGTTGTAAATTTTATCTTCCGTACTTAGTTTTAATGCAAACGTTGTCCACCTTATTTAATTGTGGCAGCACGTTCTGTTACATGTGCATGTACTTTGCTGTTTTGGTCAGTTCCTATCCTCTGATTCAACTAGGAAGGATATTATTGATGCAACAGCAGCAAAAAACTGAAAATATTGGAGGAAATGTTACTATTGGTACAACGTAAAAATTGTGTTACATAATAAATGGTAATTTTTTTATCTCACCTCACTACCAAGTTAGAAATAATTATAAATAAATACATGTAATATTGAACGTCTCAAGTAGTACTTTATGGAATGTAACTTACCCCCACCAAGAAAGCTTCATTCACCAGGAAGTAGCCTGTTCCTAATCCTACGTTGTTATCTGTGAGATCATCCAGCGCTGCCTGAACAGTCATTCCAAGTATGGATTCCACAACGGTTTGGTTCTTGTATACTGACATCATACGAAGCCACTTTTTGATGTTATCGTGCTGGAAAGAAAATTTATAATCAACAGTTGTTACAGTACTTGAACAGTCATTCCAAGTCTGGATTCCACAACGGTTTGGTTCTTGTATACTGACATCATACGAAGCCACTTTTTGATGTTATCGTGCTGGAAAGAAAATTTATAATCAACAGTTGTTACAGTACTGTTTCAGTTGGGAACTAAATTTTAATAATTATACTAAAGTTTATTTTGGTTTCGTACCATCCAGTACATTTTTAGTGAAATGTAAAATAGTACAGATGCTTTCAGAACGTTGAAGAGAGTATGCCAAATCCAAATGTCAATTTCTTCAAGAGTCATGATTCATGATTTGTACGAAGAAGTAGGCGTACAGCATCACGTTTTGAATAATGGCATAGTTGGCAACCGTCCCAACTGCAACATTCACTCCATCATTTGCTTGCCTTCATATTGTGAATTGCTTGAGGCATGCTTCCACAACAGCGTCGTTGGCATTATTTGGTTGAATCAATAGCTGAGGCAAAAGCTTGTCTTCCAGCTTTTTCCAAGAAGTAAATAATATAACAGCTACAATTATAAGGAGATCTCTTACGATTTCTCCTTNGTAAATAATATAACAGCTACAATTATAAGGAGATCTCTTACGATTTCTCCTTGTAGCGTTCCACATGTTTGAATGAGGCATTCAACAATACCCATTCCAACGGATGTTGTTGTAGTGTTGCTTAGATGCTTGTTGTACAGCAAATTTGTTGCGTTCTCGTATGAAGAGGGAGTCCACAAGGTCGTATCCCTTTCAAACCGAACAGCTCTCAATCCCAATGAATATGGTGGGGACCAATCCTCAAAACTGGAGTATCCAAAGACCGCAGTCAGCAATGTTGTTAGTATCGACGTCAGAGTTAAACACCATGCCATCCGGGACAACTAAAATTTAAAAATAATAATCGCCTGATTTATATGTTGCTCGAGGAAATGGTAATTTAAGAAAGTTTGTTCTGTTTGTAGTGGAGTGTCTGGATAAGAAAAGAATGTGACCATGTCTAACAGTATGGTCGATGTAAACTGCATCTCTTATCTTTGTCCGCGCTGATAAAAGCCCATGTAAACTACGAATTTTAAAAGTAGTGTAACTTTATAAGTACTCGGCAAATTCGTCTGATTTCTTTTGTTTCCGAGGTACGTAAAAAGTTACACGACTTTTAAAACTCATAGTTTGCATGTGCTTATATCAGCGCTGACAATGTTAAATGACGTAGTTTAACACACGCAGCAGCGTACGCAATGTACATTCAAAGTAATATAACATTTCAAACAAGTAGAAACAGACAAATTACAAAGTCGTTTATACAATGCCATAAAATTAACACATTGCTGACGCTACAGTCGTCAGACGTCAGCAGTGGAACATGTCGATATTAGCTGATTCATCAAACATGTGATACAATAAAAATCCAGAAATGACTTTGTGTCATGCTATCGATGATTTTGAAACAAATTTTATTGGTAATTATAAATTTCACTTGGGAGTAATAAAAAGTAAAAGCACTATGCTGTACAGCGCTTTCTCGCCAAATTTAAAATCGTGATTAAAATTATATTTAAATTTTAATATAAGCGAAATAAGCTTGCGAAATTGTACCCTAATGTAATTTTTATATCATGCATTGAAATCGGACAATAAATTCATACATACCTGGTTTTCGCGCGTGTATGTCACTTCATCTTGTGCTTTTTCTATACTTAACAGCATAACGGAAATTTTATCTTTCCCAGATGTCATTAGTTCCACAAAGTATGTCCTGTTTACCACACAGACAATAGCATATCCAAAACGAATACAAGATGTTCAGCTTCTTTGCAATCACTGCAACGATCGTTTCCTCCTTCAGTAAAGCTACCACATCCATCATGGCGCAAGTAGAGAATATGCAGCAGTATGTTTTCTATAGAATACCATTAAAGAACGTATTTTTTAGTTTGCCTGTTTAGTACACATAATGCTCGTATATTTTCTAACAATTTCTGAACCCACTGCAGCAAATATTACATTGTCTTTCCATTACATTATTAAATATTGATAATGAAACAAAACTATTTACTGGCCTTCAGGTGGTGTCAACTCTATTATGAACCCCATGACTATGCAATAAATGCAATAGACTAGTTTTAAGTTAAATAGATGTATAACATGTAATGATTGCACCACCAAACTGCACAAATTAAGAGTGGAAGGTTAAAAGAAACAGTGAATTTAGAGCTTAATAATAATAACTTCATGAAATAGAACTTGTTTATGTTGGTAGTCACATGAAGGTCATATTCAAAAAGTGATAACAACTATGAAAAAATTGACAATTGAAATTAATTATGACAATTTATGTATAAATCCTTCTTTGGCATTCATGTATATCTATACCAATATCTTTAATATATAATCGTATCTGGGTTTTATGTGTCACCAGCCGGAAAATAGAGCATTACTTCAGAAAAGCCGTTAATAAGTAGAATTTGTGAATTGTTTTCAAAAGTAAATAGGTATTTGGCTCTTTTTTCCTGTATCCATAAAATGATAGACATAATAAAACAAATTGATGTTTTGGGAGAAGAAACATTTGTACTGCAAAGGTACTACAATCAACATTTTATCATTTTAGTGTTCACAAACACCGGACAGTGAACAGCCATTTCTGAATATGTATAGTATATAATAAAGAAGGTATTTTGAGGAGATGCAACTATTATATTTCATCTAGTCACATATTTTCCGAAGTTTAGTTTCTAAAACAGATTATATATACCAGGCGAAACGGCGGTGCAAGTTACTATATCTCGACCATGATTACAGGATATTACAAGGCATTATTATTGAACCATTATGCAATCACAAGTTTTACTGAAATAGGAAAAACAAGCTTTAACAACAGTGTTTCTGAGGGTGATTATATTAAATTATTGACCTGTTCTATCTCCCGTCTACCGTTGTTGTAGGATATACAGGTTGTGTACACGACTAACATTAGTAGCCGTATATTAATTTTTAAAGTCAATTGTAACCAACTACCCGTTCCTGATATACTGTGGTAATACTGATCGACCTCTCTTTAATTAAGCCAACCTGTATGTGTCAAATATCATGAAACGTCTTCCTTAAATTTACAACGAGTTGAAGACGTTTGATGCTGGACTTTAACTTGTTCCCATTATAATTAAGGAAAAAGACCGGCTAAATTTTGGTAATTTCACAAACGTTCATGTCAAGTACGATTATGTTCACCCTAATATGATATGACTTATGAGTATTTCTGAGTAGCAATACACCAAATCGTGATTCGGTAAAAGACAGTACGAGTTTATGGCCGGGGTTTTCTTACATCATCTTTACGAACATAAAAATGTAATACGAGAATAAACTATTACAGCAATACTGCTAGGAATCAACGTGTTCCGCTTACCTGCAAAGTCCAACCTTTATTATCGTAGATGTTTCTATATCGCTTGAACTCGTAGTTACTGCCGCCCATGTAAGTTATCAAACGGAAGAAGATTCCTAATCCATTGAAATTTTCGTCCTGGGCTACCGCTGCTTCATCTTCCATCTATTAATTTTAAATGCAATGTTATATTTAGTCTCTACGCTCACGTATTTGATAGAGTGTTAAAATAAAACTACCTGGGAGACGGTTTCCTCTATGATGGATTCCATACACATTTCACTTTGGTGTGGAACGTCATCTCTAGAACATATTTCTTGAGAGGCTGGCATGTCTGCTATAGCGAAAATGCAGTTTTAATGTTATAATTTTTCAAGAGCAACGTAAAATGTATATTAAAATTATTACCATTAAAGACATGGAAGATATTAGAGGAATTTTCAACGCGTTCCACACTCGATTCATCAGCATTATTTGTGAGAAACGTTGTAACAAATCGGTCAAGCGAATCGCTCGAAGTTCTCCTAACGGTTTCCATGTTGTTACCAGTAAAGCACTAGTACATCTTCATATCGACTTCCGCATGGTATCGTAATGCCGTAGTGTTCTAGTCCAAATCGGGAGTCACGTGAACCTAATTTAATCATAGGAACGTAAATGTAAAACTGCTGCTTTCGTTTGTTGTAGTCGACTGGTTTTTGGTTACTATTGATTACATTTTTATATGCCAAAAGCACGTATCGTAGATTAGTTTGTATTCATGTTTAGGAGGGATGCCTTTTTAATATGGGTTTATACACACTACTTTTGTTTTCCAAAAGCAACTGTCTGCATGCTTAGCTATGTTTGCATTACTTTATAACCCCTGCTGATTCAGTAGTTTACAATATCATTCTTTTTATAAATTGAAGTATGAGATCTGTAGTAGGAAGCACAATAATATTCACAGTATGACTTTCGTGTATCATATATCTATGTTTGTAATACCCACGTTGGAGGGTTCCATCGGCTACAAATACTATACTACAATTCGTATAGGCACAAGCAACTGGCATTCAAAACCTTCTGCAGTAATGGACAACAAATGAAGTTTGATGTTTCAAATATATTCACCAGAAGACTTTGAAAAAAGTGCTTTTCTATAATGATAAGTACGTACAAAAGTGTTCAAATGATTGTGGAAAAACTGTTTAGAGTATGAGCTGGACTATGGTGTTCTTATAAAGACATTAATCTACGCATGAATAAAGTGTGATCTCACAAAATGGCCGAAATGTGTCGTTTATCAAAGCAATTGAGTTTATTATAGTTCGTGGAAATTTCTACCATACACTCAATAACCGTTCTTATCCGATTATGACCAATAACCGTGTTAAACCGATTCTGATAACCTGCGGGGTTTAGCTGGGTTTTAAAAAGTCTATAAGATTGAACATACGGTTTCACTCACATTTGATTTAGGAATAGTTTTGTTCAATGTTATATTAAGGAATTTTTGCAGATCTCAATATATACTCCCAGGCCCAGGAATGGGATGGATACCCTAATAAAATTGATATTATTCTAATTGTTTACTGGCAGCTGAGTTTTCCGTCAAGACTCAGCTATTTCCACTTGTGGTTGGAATATCCATTTCCTACCTTAAAATGATGAATAACATGTAAATTTAAAATATTTTTAAAGTTTCGCATTTTCAAGCTGTGTCCCTGATCTTAAGTACAGTAGACCAATTTTTATTTAAATCTTCTATTGCTTTGCAACGTTTAATTATCAGATATGAGGGTGTTCTGAACCGGTTTATTTAAATTGATTCTCACACATTTGTAAATAAAATCTCGTTACTCTCAAATTATATGAAGCCGCAATCCATGTTTAATTTGTTGTAGAACTAAATTGTCAACTAGGATTTCATTGAAGGTGAATACTACATAATATACAAATTCAAATTTAAAATTTTTGCATGAAATGGCAGATGACGGACGATGCGTATTTCTACGTTATCAGTATGTTGTCGACGGCGGACTACTAGTGTCAAGTAATAAATATATGTAGGTATAAAAATGTATAAAAGTGTGCCATGCACAAACTGGTGGTTGTCCTTTTACTCCAGTCAAACATTGGAATATGGATAACAGCAACGCAACAACTGAAGCTACATAAAACGTTAGGTGCCGTTGAAAGAAAAAGAAACTGAACTTGTATTATGCCAGCTAGAGCTAGCAAACCCGATAAACAGCATTGGAAAGATAATTAATATACAACCAGAAGGTTTTTATTAAACGCGGAAACAAAAGTGTGACACAAATATAGCGTGATAGTGTCAACCAGTGACAAATAAATGATGGTGAACGGTATACTTTTTAATACATTTCATTTATTCAATTTACTGTGTTTTTTGTTACTACAACATCGTAGTTTGATATTACGAATGGCTGAACCTTTTCGTGGAGAGGGGGGAATTAGAATTATAAGTAGCAAAACTTCATTTTTTTGATTTTGTGGTTGTTATGATTAAATGTCAAAAACACCGCTTAAATTATTGAAGCTTTATTTACGACCGGCCTTCCACCAGTAGTACTTACATTTTTGTGCCTTCCGGCCGCCCGGCCGTAAACGCTTTATCTTTTGAAGGAAAGCGAACTTTAAAGTTCTTTAGTTCTGAAGTTTAGCAGGTACATAGATTAGGTCAATATTTCGAAGGCGTTTGTAGAGGGCTTTGGAGGTAAAACCCCGGGGGTAACGGAAGGGGTATAAATTAAAAGTTAACCTAATTGTCTCAAATTTACAACATTGGTAGGAATAAGGTGGATAAGTAACTGATAAGTGGCCATGTAGTCATTCCTTTATTCTAAATATGGTAGGATAAAGGAATGACTACGTGGCCCCTTTTGGTAAAAAAGGAACTAATTTTTTAACTTCGAATTTTTACGCAGCAACTTTGTATTTATACACTGATTCCCGTTAGATATCTATATAAGTATACCAAGTTTTCTCCGGATTGGTTAATTCCTAAAAGACTTAAAAAAGGTCAAAGTACAAATTCATCATCATCACTCATCATCACGTACCTTGGAGACCCGAAGTTCTATTGAAATGGGAGGTTTGAATATTAGACTCGTTATGGTAAGGGATTTTGGATATGTGAATATGGTATACGCCCCCTTGTGGTAGATCATCATAACTAATTTTAAATTTTAACTTTAATTTTAGCTTGAAATTGTAATAAACACTCAGGGCTGGTCGTAAATTATAAGATTGGCAGCGTTTACTTTTTTACTTTTAAAATTTTGAGTACTGTTTTCAGTATCCAGAAAATGGATATTACAAAAGTACGCAAATTACTGGTTTCGATTACTGCCAAACTTATTATATTTAAATGATCTTAATGCTTGAGTATTTCCGTATAGAATATTTCCTAACACCAACACATGCAAATAACAAATGAAGTCCGAACCGTAGTGCATTTTATTGACACTTCATATCACAAAGGTTTATTTTTATTGGCATGTGATACGAAATTTACGCTGACTTTACGACAAACGAGTAAATACATGAGACAAATAATTGTTTTCACATCTTACTGTATATTACTTTTATTTTGTCACATCTATTCCTCCTACATATTAAGTCGTATAACAAAGTATAACACCACAGTCTAATGCCCAATTTACGTAAATATGCAATAAGGTTTTTGATGTAAAATAGTTTTTTCAAAGGCCGTATAGCGAGGCGTGGCGAGGGGCGTGTTTCCCGTAATGTTAAGTAAATACATATTGTAATGTTCCATAAAGCATGAACTACATATACAATATTCTTTGAAGAACAACGAGCATGTCATTTAAAAGCACCGCGGTTGTAGAGTTATAATAATGTTTTAGCGCTTCAAAAGTTTACCCCTGGGCCAAGTATGATTGCGCTGTTGAGTACTTGACAAACTGCTGAATAAAAATAGCAATTTTGTGGTATGAATCGCGACTTTTGGAAATAATATGACTACCCACATTAACATTGATTAATACAATAATCATTAGTGATATGAGAGGGTGAGCATAATACTAAATTTATATACTTGGTTTCCTTTTTTTGTAACAGAAAGCGTCATATTTACATTTAAATTTAGATGTTATACACGCTCGAATTACGGGGGGAGGTGTGCAAGGCTGTTTTGTGGTTCTGGGACGGCGAGCATATACACGAAGGTTTAGTCTCTTTTTTATACAATTATTGAAGTGTAGTAATATGTTTATGTGTGATAAAGTTAACAGTTCTAAATATATAAAACAACACATTAATTGAAATATCTGACGTTTCTGTTATCACGCTATTTGTATCCTGGCAACTTTGTTTTTATTGGATACAATTATTTGAACATTGGATTGAGATATTTCAATTCTTCTTAGAACACAGTTTCCTCACACTTTGAAACCATCCTAGAACTCATACCAAATGGTTTCCTAGATCTGTTGATATGTATAGTTCGGCAGAACAGTTTTAATATAAATCTACCATTGCTTTGAAAATGATCAATTTTATAACTGACGCGCGTTAATGTGACGGTGTTCTACATATTTTTCACGGCCATAAAAATTTCTATGATGGTCAAATGAAATCACGATGCTATTACTGTGCCAAGTATTAACGAAAGAATGTCTCCTAATGATTTCTGCTAATGCATGAATTGTGGCTGTTTCGATTTATAACTTCACCAGGAATTGACGCCAGTAGGTGCAAGCGATTGGAGAAAAACTGGCATTTTACCAAGTGCGGGTTACTAGTATCTCATATTTGTATGGTTTTGTAAACGCGGACGTAATGCCTACTTGAATGAGGCAGGAAAGCATTTACGATGGCTACAGAAGACAATTGGAAATTATGAATAATGTAGCATTTTATGTGCATCATCTCATTCAATTTTTCTTGTGTTCAAGGCGTTGGAGTTTGACGTTGGAAAACGATATGAGAATTTAACATTAGTCATCATTGTGATGAAGTTTGATAATTATCTTGCATTTTATTTTGCACATACATAATTGATAGAAACCTGTTTTAAATCAGTTTTTATTAGAAAGACTTTCGAGTTCAAAAATGAGGCTTTTCCATATTATTACTGGATTACTAATGTTGAAGGTATTAAAACAAAAGTTTCATAGTGTTTTTAGTCATATCAACTCAGCATGAGAAATGATATAAATAACATTAAATTTCAGATGATATCCGCTATTGACGATAAACAGATTGAAAAGGCTGCCAAACAAGCAAGATCGCGACCAGGATAGCACGCATATTAATTGTAATTTCAATTAAAACTTCAAAATTATTTCTCAAAAGAAATATTGAAAATAATGCAAATTGTAATCTCTGCTAAATAAATTGAAATAAATTCTTTAAATGTTCGAAACAAATCTTCTGGTATAAGCATATTGACCTCTAATAATTTAACATACACTATATACAAGTGTAAGGTATGAAAACCCCGTGAATTTTTTGTAAACATTATCATTTGGGTTTGGGGATTTGTATCAGTTGGGTTTTCGGAATAGTGTGATTAGCTTGGCTCTCAGTCCTGCCTTATCGTTGTAACCTTAGTAGGGTTAACCAGGGGCAATCAGATCACTGGAATCGATTATTGCTGTCGAGACACCCTGATCAGATGAAGTAAAAGGGGACAACATTTGTAATAGTAGCAGGTATTAGAAGATAAAATCATTCTTTGTCTAAAAGTTTCGATTTACGTTCGACTGATAAAAATAATACAGCTTATATTACTCCTCGGCATACATTTTCATATTTCTATAACATTCATTTCATTTCTTTAAAAACGGACCCGTAACAAAATACCAGGAGGTGTACATCTTTATTACTTTTATAAAAACCACATAAATCCATGATGTAGACAGTTGGATATTTAATGTGATGCATGAGAGAACATAAAGATTACGTGGACGCGCGCCTTACTGTGACAAAATAATACTTTACTGCCGCTACATATAATAGTTTTACATAAATCAAAACTTTGAGGACAAAGTTCAAATTCTTGAATTTTCTGTCATTTTATTAGTTATACCATCAAAATTGTATTTTTTCGTTCACTATTAGGAAAAATAAAATAAAAGGTGTCTTTTCTATGCTGGAACGGGGATGTCGGTTTACCTGACTACTCGTATCCGCTGCCAACGTCGTACACTTTTGGAGAAGTCGAAGTCATGGTAGAAGTGATTTCCCAAAGATTTTCAAACATAATCACAAATGGGGCAGGCTCCCAGAATGGTATAATATCTACTTGTACTCTTTATCCTCCCACTACACATCAACCATAATGTGTTCTTGATCTCATGCAGTGTCCTTCATTCCAAACGTGACATACTACGAGAGCGCTGCTTCAGTGTACACCGCCGAAGCTGCCGCCAGGCTAAATCTAAGGGTGAACAAAAGGATGAGAGTGTTTCAAGAAATACAAATAAAACCGCGAACTGACACCGAAATAAATTTGGCACTTGAATGTACCCACAAAGCAAACACAATCTTTCCCGGGACTGTAAAGGATTTGGTTATAAGCAGTGGGGATAGGGATATCCTTGTTGATTCGAATTGGACACGGGCAGCAGTAGATCCTCTGCTGGAACTTTCTCATCGCAGACGGAACGATGTTAGATTAGAGGGAATCAAAATTGGCACTCGAATGCGATGCGACGATCTTCCATTAAATGACAAGAAAACTGCAACACAACTGGGACGGTGGGGTCGCTTTGAAGAAATTGTGTCGCACTCCGACTTCCTCATTTGTCAACTCCCGCTAACATTGCATGATATAACGAAAGATCCTGCGAAAGCGTTTGAAGCTAAAGTGAATCTTATTCAGCGTATTAGAGCGGTAATTAAATCTCTAACTAATTCAAGTGTAATACGAACATAAGAAACAAACGTGATCTACACTGTTTGTGTCATGTGTTAGTGCAACTTGAAACATTAGAAAAAGCGCAGCACATTTTTGTAGCTGATAATACATTGATGTTTATCAATATAATCAAATATTATGCGATACATAGCAATAGCTTTACTCCATTCCAATTCATGAGAGGTAGCAGAGTAGTATGAGTCCTTAAGAAATGATAATATATGAGTGTGGGTATTCTCGAAATGCGGTGATAAAGCGAAGAACACACGAACAATAGAACCAGCATCCCACTAACGATGGGATACTGGAGTCAACTTTTCTCAGAATCGCTTCTAATTCAATAATGGTATTCATCTTATCATTATAAGATTCTATGATGAGCCATTGGCCGCAATGAGCAGTTTTGTAATTTTAATTTAAAATAACAAGGATCATGTACCTTTAATATCACAAAAACATGTAATTGATATAAGCATAAGAAAAATGAAAAATTTAAAAAGTTGAAGTTTTTAAATAAAAACAATAAAACTGCTCATTGAGTCCAATGGCTTATCATGGAACCTTATACTGGTTAAGATGAGTGACATATGTAAATTAAAAGCGATTCTGAGTAAAATGTCGTTAACCCTCGTTAGTGTTGTCGTTTATAGTTAATAATGAATGTATAAAATGTAAAAACACGTATTTCACCATTTTGGCTACAAGCAATTTTCTAGTTTAAACAATATAACATGACCGAAAGTGCTAGGTATGACACAACGATTGCAATGAAACGCCTTTATACTGTTTTGACGATTTACTTCTTAGTTCAATTTAACTAACTCTATTTTGTTGTCATTTAACTAAAAGCCGGAAAGCCACAATAAAAGTACACAAACATGCATATTTGTATATTTATATGACAAAAATAGAATACAGTCAAATAATAATTATATTTGCTTACTACTTTTTGTTGCTATTTTGAAGTGTACAATGATGATAAACTTCGTATTCTCGATAAACGTGTCCTATTGTATGATTCCACCTATTTTTATCCACGGTTCTCATTTAAAAAAACGTTTGATCTTTTAAGTCACTTCCGGTTTGACCTGAGATTCCAAAGTAGAAGGTCAACAGGAGGGTTTGACGCATAATTCATTCCTGAAAACAGAATGTCAAAATTCCTATTATATCTTGAGAAATGGTTACTTGTTTGTGTTGACCTTTGACCTCTTCTGGCGCCTCAACCCTTTGACCGGTAAACACTAAACTTGGCATTAGTAAGCCCATATTTGAGCCCCCGGTCTCTTTTTTTAAATGACCTTTTGATCCCTTCCCGTTTGTCGTAAGTCTCCAAATGGGGGAGGTTCACAGGCGACGATGATCCCCTATAACGTCCAGAAAACACAATTTCAAAATTTATATCCGTTCTTGAGATATCGCGCCGACGTACGGACAAACGGACGAACAACGTAAAAGTAACAAGAGACTTTGTCTTTTAATAAAAAATATTACATAGATTGTAAGTACATAATTATTTAAACAAATATTTTAAAGCAAGGCGCCTATATAAAAGCGTAACTGTTCGTTTAATCTCTTACATAATCACCTAATATGAGCATAAGAACATTTTTAACCACCGGTTTTGGTAAAAACTTTGGTGTTATATAATATTGTGATTGTAAGAATCCTTAAAAGCACATATTTTAACGATTTCAAGAGCAGCATGGCAAAATACCTACCTATTTTGTCCGTTTTTAGCGCCTAGAATTATCCGGTATAGTGATTACTTTGAATCGTGTATTTCTAGGAAGTAATGTATGTCAGTACACTTCCCCTGTCCACCTTTGAGGGATTAGGAAACTGCATGTGTATATAATGTTGCTCAAGAAACGCAATAACACATCGTAGTTGTAATTATTCTTTTACTTTTAGACGTAAAGCAGTATTAAGCATCATGGGAATTTCTGATGTTACTTTTTATTGGGTAAAATTCATTTCATTACGCACACTCCACTGACGGAGTGTTTTTTCGGTAGCCAGCGGAACTATTTCTTATCATAACATGTAATCGCCCTACCATTTTTAGCTGAACTAGAGTAACCAAAGAAAATAATGACTTACCTGGAAAAATTCAAAGCTCGTCTTGCGCTACCTAATTTGTTTTTACACGAACATTTTACAGTTTTTTGCTAATGTTCAATTCAAAGCTTGAAAGAGTGGATGATGCAACAAGAGAAGAATGGATATTGTGATGATTGAGTGAATATTCCTGAAACATTGACAAGGATTTTGAATAACAGGGTTGTGCAAAATAGCTGTATTTCAAATACATTTTTGCAATTTCTTTTTAAATGGCAATATATATTAAAATAAATTTGTACAGTAAGAATTTCTGTTCATTTACACCAACAAACAACTCATTTATCCATTACTCATTCTTCATTTCTAAATCATTTTACGTTAGAAGGATAGGGAGGGTGATGACTCTCGATGAATTGCTGGATATGTCCTCCTGTAGTGGCCGGTGGAAACGGGCCGACCTCCATCATTTTAAGGCCAGGCCAAGCTAAGCCGGCGACTGATTTTTCAGCTTGGAACGATGGCTTTCAGACCAAATCAAGCTGAAAAATAATGTATTTTTCAATTTAAACAATGATTTCAAAGAAAATTAACACAAAAAACAACAAAGAAGTGCCAGGGAGGCGGTGTGGCAATGTGTACAGTACGGTATTTTGAAGTTTCAAGTAGTATGATGTCTGTCTGTGAAATATACATTAATTTAGGTAAAGAAACTTTAAATAAAAAATAATTTTAAAAGTCTACTTCTTAACCCCATATTTACTCGCATAATTATTTATGATGGTTTTTAAGTGCATAAATATTCATCTAATTTTCGTGCTACGCACCTATATTTCACACGCATAATTTTTATACGTGGTTTTGTACTTCGCAAGAACCTGGGAACAAGTTGAAAATTTACAGTTTTTTTCCTTGCCTTGCCTTTTATCAAATCAGTTTTCCTACCGCTTTGATGGTGTGAGCTCTACGCTACAGGCATATTTAAAGCGTAAAAGTAGAATAGTTCGCCTCCTTAAAACATAAATTAGTTTCAGCATTTAAAGAAAAATAAAAGAAATCCGAGAATGAAAGTAAACGAAAATGAAATTGTATTTATGAAACAGTTCAACCCGTTTCTTATCAAATATTTTCAAACCTGCAATTGACACCGGAAGTGGTAACAGTGGTTGACTGTATCAGTTTTCGTTGAGTGATACCAAAGGAAGATATAAAACAGCACAAGAATGACGAATAATCCTCGCGTGTGCATTATTGGGGCAGGGTAAGACACAAATAAATCAACAAATTAACTTAAGCATAGTTAAATTTTATTTGGTCTACAGGTTTTCCGGTTTGTGCATGGCCATCCAGCTGAAGACGAAGTTGAGCTTAAAAACCTTTACGATTTACGAGGCTCTTGAGGAAGTTTATGGTACTAAATGTCTCGTTAGTTACACATTTACAGAAACAACTTACTTTTTTAATATACATCAGAGTGTCAACTAACAAAATACTTTTATTCGTTGAGACTGGTCACATACCTACTCGCCCCAAACGGAGATACTGGAGTACATGAAGGATGTCACTAAAAAGTACGACATTTATCCGTTCATCAAATTTCACTCTAGAGTGGAATGTCTACGCTGGGATGAGAAGGAGATGAAATGGCATGCTACAACACTAAATACGAGAACGAACAAGACAACAGAGGAGACATTTGACATTGTGTGAGTAAACAGCTAGAAAATTAGTGTTTTTTACTCCATTGAAGCCAGGGTTGTTTGTTGGCTTAAATGGCCAGCCCTTTCAGCCGGCTTTTTATGGATATAACCGGTTATAGCCACCCAGCGTCAGATGGCTGAAATGGCGAAATATGGTCGAAATGCTAAATAAATGACTAAAAAGCCAAATATGTGGCTGAAATGCCAAAAAAGCCAGTGATGTGGTCACGTAAAGACGCAATGTGGCCGTGATAGCCATATACAAGCTATGGCAATCTTGACCAGTTGGTGGCTGGCTGAAACGGTTTTCATCCATTTCAGCCAAATGCATAAACAGCTGGCTGAAATGACATCCCTGATTGAAGCAATGCAAACTGCATGTGTCGCGTGTTCAACAGGATCAATGGTACTGGAAAAATTCGCATTCCCCATTATCCCCCGGAATTTCAGGGTTTTGAAGGGAAACTACTCCATTCAGCAAAATGGGACTCGTCTGTCTCCCTTACAGGAAAGCGAGTGGGTATCATTGGAACAGGAGCGAGTGCAATTCAAATCATAACTACCATCGCGCCAGAGGTGAAACATTTGACGATATTTCAACGCAAGCCCCCATTTGTTGTCCCCAGACCACAGATGAAATATCCGGAAATGTCAAAATGGGCTTTTGCAAATGTTCCCGGATTGTATAGATTTAGTCGTGTGTCCCTTTTTTGGATTCATGAGAGCTTGCATGGTGCCACGAGATATAATTCATATAGCAATAAAATTGTCGGTAGAATCATTCATTGGTTTAGAAATAAACATATTGATGATCCCATTCTGAAAGAGAAGACCATACCCAATTACATCGTAGGTTGTAAACGTATTATCCTCTCGGAAAATTATTACAGTACACTAATACGAGGTAATGTTGACCTAGTCACAGAAGGAATAGAAGAATTGGATGGAAATCGGGTAAACACGAAAGACGGAAAATCCTATGAACTGGATGTATTGATTCTCGCCACAGGATATCAGGTCCACGACTTTTTCGCTCCCATGGAGGTGTATGGAGCAGGAGGGGTAGATGTTTTGGAACGGTGGAAACGAGAAAGGCCCTCTTGCTACTTGGGAATTTTAGGTCGAGATGTGCCCAACTTTTTCTCTTTATTCGGCCCGTATACGGCGCTTGGACAGCACTCCAACATATTCACCATTGAATGTCAAGTAGAGTGGACAATAGCGGCGATTCAGAAAATGATGGAGAAAGGTGCAAGAGGAATTACGATTACGGAGAAAGCGGAGAAGGAGTTCATGGAGTACATCGATAAAACCATTGAAGGTTCTGTTTGGACGACGGAGCAATGTGGGGCTTGGTACTTGGACCATAAAGGGAGAAACACGATGTTGTGGCCGGGGAGCCAGATTGATTTTTGGTGGAAATGCAGATCCACCGAGGAGGCATTGTTTGAATTTCTAAAATGAAAACAATATCTGAATTTGCCCATACTTTATAAATGTAATTTATATACATACTACTTTTCGCTGCAAAATTGAACTGTAAAAAGATGATAAAATAAGAATATGCATGTTATGTATGAATATGATGCACCTATTGCTTACATACAATAGTTGAAAATGAGTAAAGAGTTAAAATGAATAAACTTGATGTTTGTTGTTTGTGCGATTAAAAAACCTTGCCGAAAATATCATTGAAATTTGTTATCCCAATGTTCGCGTTAGGTAAGCCTGACAAATTTGGTCTGGTTTCCGCCACAACCTGGCATGACTTGGACTGGCTTGCAAATTTTGCACTCTGGCCTGCCCGGGCCAAAAGCTGTACTATGATAGGAGGTAGTGACAACTAAAATTGCCTTAATTAATTTGCCAAATGGATGATAGGTGTTGCTCTTCCCCTTCTCAAGTCTTCATAGTTTCGGAAAGGTAACACGTGTTAAAATTAAAAATGTCCACATGTATAAACGTTCCTTCATAAAACCAAAGAATCGACCGGCAAATATTGGTAGTGAGGGGGGATTTATACAGAGATGGCTAAAACCGCGGTTTTTATTTAAAAAGTCCATGACCGCGGTAAATAACGGGTTTTATGGAATAAAAC
>JAHZNE010001166.1:0-14207 GCA_027744055.1 Callyntrura sp. NNG-2020 | reverse complement strand
CGATAGATACAACAGCGCTCGTAGCAAGGTGTGGTACACACGACGGGATGACGCGCTTGGACGCATCACAAAATACGAAATGAATAAAAAAGCAGCACCGCCGAGCTGCTGCTAATAACGTAGCAACAGTGCACCCAGTGCGTTTTTCATTATTATTCTCAATTTAATCCATCTGGTGCGTTTTTCACTTTCCCTAAATTACCCTTTCCATCATACCCACCACCACGCTCCTGCTACCTCCATTTTTTTCTCGGGCCCGGGATAATGAGATGATGTTAGACGACTGCTGCTGCTGCTGCTGATGACGATGATGATATGATGATGACGATGATAGTTTAAGCTTGACGCATACAGATACAAAGTCATTATCCCTCTTCCCCTCTCAAAAATTCAGAATAGCAATAATGGTCGAGCTTTTTTTTAGGTACTTTGCAATTTTCGGGAATACCAAGTCGCCATAATCTGACAGCATATATGAAGATCATATGTTGAATGTGGGAGAAGAAAAAAAACTTGCAATTTGTCAGTCAACATGGTAGAGATCGTCGTGTCTCTCTTTCTGTGTGTACTTTCTCTCTCTCGTTTCTTTCTTGTCATTTTCTATTCAACTCTCACGTCTCCCCAGAGAATCTCTTTCATTCTCTCTGAAAGCTTGTCTCCATTAAGCTTGATGTACCCTGCACACACACACGCAGACAGGGAGAGAGAGAGATCTTGTTGGCTGTTGGAACTCTCGAGTTACTTTGGGAAGACGGATAAACTTAAAATATGCAAAAACGACAGCGAGAATTCTAGCCGGCGTCTAAAAATATTTTGCACGTATAACTTAGTACACGTACACTTCAACATGGGTCAATTTTTTGACGGGAGGATTACAGCAAGGATGATGATGACTCTGCTGCTGCTGCGGCGGCTGCTAGCTAGAGCTGGCTGGCTGTTTGGGATAATAAGTAATAAATGTATGAGCACTAAACATATTATACGGGATGGGATACACCTCAGGATTTTTTTAAAGGACGTTTTTCTAAGTTTATTTTACTTTTACGTGGGGATACATTTTACATGACGTGGAGGACTCATAGAGAGAGAGAGAGAAAAGAGCTTAAAACACAGGTAGAGCTTGTAGGTAATATGCACAGCACGACACGTTTTTATACTCGGCTCTGCACACTTTCTCTCCCGTCATGCATTATGGAAGCTGCCTAAACAGACAAACCAGATTACATTTAGCAATCGCGGAGTCAACCTACCTGACAACGAGAGGGAAGAGGAGTGCCGAGTTGCCAAAGGAAGCGCTACCGCATAGGAAAACACATATTTTCGTTTTATGGCCAGAGAATCACACGGCTTAGCGGGTTGTGTTGCCAGAACAGCATGTTGAGGCAACGGTAGAGGAGAAAGAGGATGATGATGATAACGATGGTAGCAATGATTAGGAAAATGCTACTGCGAGAGAAATTCTTAAGTAGGGGAAAGCGGACGGAGAAAGCAGGTATTATTGACGAGAGAGGAAATGCAAACAGTGTTTAAATGAGAGAGGCTGAGTTTCTTGTTCCAGGCAGGTTTGAACAGGGACGATGACAGAGATAAGAGTGTTGTTGGGAGAAAGTGAGAGAGAGGGAGAGAAGGACAGGAAAAAATAAAAATGCAGGGAGGCAAGCTAAACAAGTGTCTAAGAAGATAAATCCATCGTGTTTTGGTAGTAGCAGGAGCAGCAGTTTTGATCAAGTTGGGTGTGTACTGCCCTTTTTCTCATGAAATTCAAATCCCTTTTCCCAAGGAAGCAGCAGAGCCCCGGTTATTTTTCTCGGGAAAAATCCTCTGATATTTACATTGTCCTTCAGGTCGTACTCTGGCTGGATACTGGGGAAAGTAGAAAGAGAAAGAGAGAAAGAAAGAAAGCATTGTTATTGGTCCAAGTATTTGCCACTTTCTCCCTTAACTTGTTCAGGGGTTTTTACGTGTCTCCCTGTTTTTCCGAGATCCAAATATTGGCATTTGAAATGAGCGGCAGGAGAGAAAATGGATGATGCACACCTGGAGAAAGTAAGTGGTTGTGTTCCCTTTTTCCGTTGCTGGTGTGTTCTCTTGTGGCGCATAAATAAATATGTAAAATGTTCCGCAATAATCATAACAGAGTGACAGGAACAGAGACAAAGAGAGAAAAAATTTTGGGGGGCTTCCTCTAGCTTCCCATTTCACTTTCTCTCCTTTCTTTTGATAGAAACTCACACAGAGAAACATGCTTGATTGCACTTTGCTAGAGCGGCGGCAGCAGCAGCGTCACCAACACTGCCAATAAGAGGGGAGCCACCACCGCAAAAACCTGTTTTTGTTATTTGCATGCATGAATGAATCAAAATGAAAGGATATCAAGAGAGAAAGAGAAAAGCCAGGAAAGTTGGGTATGGTTTTAGACAGTGATGTATATCACGGATTTGGACCAAGAAACAGATGGATGAATGGATGACAGGATTCCTCTCGATTCACTTTACTTTCAATATTCCGGATAAACTTTCTCTTTGTTTTTGTTTGTTCTTGTGTCGTGTTGTCGTACTTTTTTCCTTCTGGTCTTCTTCCTCCTCCAGAAACCTTTTTTTCTGTATTTTTCCCCTTCATCTGCGGAGTCATCTTCCGCTTTTCTTTAAGAGTACCTCTCTTTCTCCATCCCTCATTTCATTTCCTTCTTCATCTCGTCTCTCTTTCTCTCTCTTTCTCTTGTTGTTTTTTCGGTTATAAGCTTCACCTCACTCTCAATCCGTCTATCTACTTTCCCTTCCAAAACCAGTCGTACACAAACATACCCAGCCCACCCAGACAGAAAAAGAGAAAGAAAACTTTCTCCGTTTTCTCCTATTTTCTTTATATAAAGGGAAACCGGAGAGAGAGAGAGATGGGTTGCAAAAGGAAAAGCCAACAAAGTCGCTATCAATAATCCACCACGTTCTTCTTCTTGTTTTGCATGCATGCACGTTCGCCTCCATTGTGAGTCTCAAGAATAACTCCTCTGGGAATACAAAATACGATCTGGAGAGATATAGTCATGTACACTACCACCACCACCGCTGCTTTTCCTACTTTCATCATCCAAAACACCATCACGCCTTGTGTGCCCAGCCACACAACACGGCAACCAAAATAACCAGACAACCTACCCAGAAGTACACACAAACAGATAGACACACATGAACCATGTCAATCGCACATTTTTGGGAAGCATTATTTTTCCATATTTTTTATTTAGGCCGACTTATGCAACTACCTTTCTATATGCAACTATCTCTCGCTGTGTCTCTATCTGCTTTCTCTTCTTCATTCACGCATATGCTTCCATTTCTATCTCTCTATCGCACTATTTATGGTATTATCATTAACAAGTGCACAATAAAAGGGAGTCTCTCCCTCCCTCTTCAGTTGTTTTCTCCAATAGCTCAGGTAGTGCAGCTTCCCTCAAGAAAAAAAGACGGTAGAGTTATTTTCCCCAACGATGGTGACAAAGATAGGGGCGGTGCTGTAACAATTTTTGTATAAAAAGTAGGTTGTATGCTACGTGTGTGCAGGGTTAGATGGTGACGGGAGAAGAAGGTGCAAGGAGAATGTCACTGGAGAATAATATTTTATTATTATTTTTATTTTTTATGATTATTCCCACTTTCTCCTTTTTCTTACCCAGTATTTTCAGAGTAGGAGCTGGAGAAAGAAAAGGGGAAAGGGGAAAGAGAGAAAGGAGGAGAAAGTCTGGGTATAGACGGTCATTTATTTTCGTTACGATTTTCTCCTCGTCATTATTATCGTCGTGGTCGTTGTAGTCAACTAGGTGGCTAGTCGGGAGTATAAAATGGGACGGGGTAACAGGGCAAACTTGTTTGTTGGGATGGGTGGGCTGGTTGTTTTAGCAATGTTAAAGGGAAGGTAGGTGAAAGTGCGGGACCATGTTAATATCGGGAGGACTTAAACATTTATTTTTTAGCATTTTTATTATGATCATGGTGACAGAGAGAAAAAAGGGGCAAAGGGCAATACAGTTGTGGACGACTTTCTTTTAAAATGTACAAAGAGAAAGGAGAACACTCCGAGAGAAAAGGGGCACCAGACAAGGAAAGTAGGCGGGTTCTAGAGCCAGGGATTATTGCCGGAATGAAGATCATTGACCACCGAGAAAGTAGAGAAAACAAGGAGAAAGTACATGGGTAGATTGTAAAGCGGCTAATATAAACCGTAGTTCAGAAAAAAAGTTGAAAAGAAAATATATGGGTTTACATGTCTGATGGAGCAATGTAAGTGGGTCAATGGAATGACACATTGTTAGATGCTCCATCGTCAAATATTTTTCTTATGCAAATTTAGCCTTTACTCTATATGCAATCCTTTCTCTGGGGAAAAGTTTTTCTCCGGATCGATAGAAATGCCAGCCCAGGAAGAAATAATTTATGCATAAATGATGTTCAATGACTAACCATCGTAGTTCAAAGATGCTTGTCAAAGAACATGAAGGTCTTTCTACACGACATACTTTAATGCCGTATATGTTCTTTTAAAGACTCTACATTTTTTATTTCCGAAAAAACTGTCTTTACATTATAGTACCACCTTCTCTTTCAAATTTTCTCTTATAAAACGCCCAAATAGATCTGGCGTAAACCGCTTCTATTTTATGACCGCCGTCATAATTTAAAAACATTAAAGACTCTACATTTTTTATTTCCAAAAAAACTGTCTTTACATTATAGTACCACCTTCTCTTTCAAATTTTCTCTTATAAAACGCCCAAATAGATCTGGCGTAAACCGCTTCTATTTTATGACCGCGGTCATAATTTAAAAACATACGGTATTTTCCTAAGCTCGTTGAAAACCTCATAAAAATGAGTCTCTCGCCGTAAACCATTTAAAAATATTTATCCCTTAATATTATTACATTTCGGTTGAGTTACCCCCCGACAAAAATACCGTTGGTAGGCGGGAACAGAGAGACAGAGAGTGAGAGAGAGAGAGAGAAAGTTGCAAAAACATTCCCTCTTTCCCAGACCCCACCGCTACCACAAAAAGTCCATCAACCACAAAGATGAACTTCACTCCCCATTTTTTGCGTCATCTGGGTATCCTTGTGGAAATAGTAAATGGACTCTGATACCCGACAACAAAACAACAACGCAAGCTGTACTTAACTGTCTTTCTCTTCGTTCCTCTTAACGAAACAGCGCTTTCTCCGAGGTAGCAACCTCTTGGAACTTTCTCTCTGTCTCTGCCACTGACACAAGTCACACTCACCCACCACGACTACCCAACCCCGGGAAAAAATTTATTGTCCACAATTTGTCACCCACAATATTCTTTTAAGTAGATTTATGCTCGGCTCATGAAACAAGAAAATGGGGAATGTAAATAAAAAGGAGAATACGAAATGAGGCGGCACAAAAAAATTTTACCGAACGAGACCTCGCCACAGAAAAGATGGCGTATTACCCAATCTTGTTGGTGGGTCCATTTTCCCCCTTTCCCCGCGAAAAAAATATTTTCTTATTTTTTCTCTTCCCAGCTTTCTCTCCAACGACAGGAACGTCTGTAGAGAGCATAAGGAGAAAAAAGCATGTTATCTTGGGCTGGGGCATTTATTTTCATTTTCCCGAGAAAAATGGTGATGACCAAAATTGACGGCAAGTTGTGAAAGAGATTGGGATAAGCGGAGAGAAAGCCTGTTTTCTCTTTTCTGTCTTTCCCCATATTTTTTTCAAACAGCGGCGGTGGTGAGTATACCGTATCTATTTTCTCCCTTCATTTAAATTTTTCGCTTGGCTAGCTCTCCCTTTCTAGGGCTTCCCTGGCAAAGGCTGAAACCCAAGAGGGAACGGAAAAGTGTATCAAGATTTATGGACAGTAAGAAAAAAATGACATCAAGTTGACATTCCTTTATCGGCGAGTCTCTCCTCTTGTTTACGACACCATTCTTTGTCCCTGTTGATGTTTCTGGCGGGAGGAGTGACTGCCAGTCTAAAATGGAACGCCACCACTTACAGTCCTCTTGTTTGCCATGTGTCCTCCTTTAAAACTGCATTCATATCAATTCCTTTCTCAAAGGTTCTCAATTGATTTTTCGGGAAGGGGTCTTGCATGTGTGGTGCCAAGAAGAAAATTCTGGTGGGGTTCCCCATTACAATTTTCCCAGGGAATCCAAGCATGGCTTAAAGTAATGCCGGAAAAAAATGGTAATGGGAAAGACAGTGAAAAGGGGGAAAGTGGGAGTATGTGGGAGGGGAAAAGGAAATGGTAAATAGTAGCAAAAATAAGAAACAACAACGTCAAGACAGCAATGTCAGGGAAAGGCGGAGAAAGTGGGGAGGGAGAGAAAGTAGAGCAATGTTATTCGTGGAAAATAATCTTGGAAAATTTTGGGATGCGGGGAAATTCATATTTTATGCCATGTTTATATTATTACTATCATCATTATCGTTGTCACCGTTGTTTTCCCGTTATTACTGTTGTTACAGGGGGAAACCTTGCATAATTTTAGACGAATCGTCAGAGACAACGAGAGAGACAAAAGAGAAAATAGAAATGATTGAAGTAGATAAATTGTTGCATAAAAGATTGTCGAGGGTGACAGGGTTCCCTGGAAGGAGGTATGGGTGTGTCACAGCTGACGGAGGTAAATTGACAAAAAAATTCTTCCCGAGACATATATAAAAGGTACTTTCTCTGGAAATGCTGCTTTTTATTTAGATGTGTGCATGTGTGGGTGTGTCTGTATTTTGGCATGTTTTTACAATATGTGTAGTAGTGGTAGCACAAGAGAAAAAAACAAAAAGAGACTAATATATTTTGAAAATAGAAAGCAGAAAGAAAGCAGGAGAAAATATCTCGGGGGAATGTGACGGGAGAAGACAACCTTGGAAAATATATGGAGGAAATTGTAATGTTGCTTTCAATAGGCATGGTGACGAATGAGACAGGTGCTCATTACGAGATATCCCGGGAAATTTAAAAAAGGCTAAAAATAAAAGATTTTTTCCTCTTTTGTGCACCACACGAGATCTCTGGAGAAGATAACCTTCTGAAAAGGCTGTCTGCCGCGATCTCCTTTAAACGTTTTAAAATTCCCAGTGTTTTACTTTCTTCAGAGAAAGTTTTCTTTTCGCATAAATTTAATCAATATTTTATACCAAGAATTGCACTATTTGTTTTTGGGGTCTCTCTCTCTCTCTATCTCTCTTTCACTCACTTTCTGTTTTTACCTCTTTGACCACAGAAGGAAGAGAAAGTAGGAGAAAGAAATAATTGTTTTTCTCTGTAGGTTTAGTGCACTTGCCTTCTATTTTGGTAATCGTTTACGCAGCTTTCACCCACTCTCCGTCTTTCTTGTTTGGACAGTCGATCTAAAATATTACGGTCGTTTTAACTACCACCAAAATGTGTGCCTACTCTGTTTTCATTATTCCTATTATTATTATTATTCTTGTATAGAGAAAGAGTTCCATTTTAAGAAAACCCACTGTTTCTCCGAGTGGCTCCTCTCCATTATTTTATTTTATTTTCCCTGTCCCTTTATAACAACGTATTGTAATGGCAACATTCTCGAGAAACAAATAGTAGTAGTAGTAGCAACAGCAGTAATGGTAACACTGCTTGGTTGTCCTCCTCGTCGTCGTCGTCGTCGTGTTGTTCGCGGTATTGATTTTCGTTTCCTGGCTGTTTTATAGCTTTTTATTGAGACAGGTTTTAGTGTTAAAATGCTTGTGTTTTATCTCTCTTTATTTGATACTCTCTCTTTTCTTTCTTTCTCTCGCTTCTTTCTCTTTTTCCAGTAATATCCTCCATACTCCCCCATCCATTGTGATTTTTGTTGTCTTTCGTAAAATATGGCTTTTGGGCATGCACCCCACACAAATGACATTACCAGACACATTATTGCTTATCTCTCTCTTTCTCTCTCTCTCTCTGTCAGATTTCGTCTATTTTTCACCAGATAGGGAAATGAATGAATACTAAGAGAGATATTGCGCATTTTTCCCTCGTCGGGCAAACCTGGCCTTGTGTAGCCGTGGGTGCCACCAGAAAACTAAACCGACGACACAGGGAACATAAATGCGGCACCGTAGAGCAGCAGTGCAGCAGCAACCGCGATGCTTCAAGCGATGATGGGGTACTTTCTAAAGTAAACAAAATACGACCTCTTTTATTTTCTTGGGAGTATCAATCTGTTTTTCTTTCCTGCTTTCCCTGCTTTCACCAGCGCTGTAAGGAAAAAAAGAGGGCCCGGGGAAAACTAGGGGTTTAAGAGAGAGAGAGAGAGAGAGAAATGCAAGAGCAAAATTGCATTTTGTCGTTTACATTATCTCGGATCATCAGGGTCGACCGGTGTACTATCGTCATTGTCATCCTTATCCTTTCAGAAATCTCGCGGTGAACATAGATTACAGAGGGGCTTTTTCCAGAAGAGAAAAGTGGTTGCAATTTTTTTTTGCAAAAAAGTTTCCCATTACTGGTGGTAGACTCTCGTATACTATAGCGTGGTGCAATAGAAGAGCTTTGGAGAAAGAATAATTTAGGAGCAGTGACACTCGAGAGAAAATCGATGGTTCCGTCCATAAAGGGGAGATAACCGACCGTTACACGGGATTGGGATACCTTTAATGTAATTGGGAACAATTAATTATTGAATGTCAAAGCCTCGTCGTCCTTCTGTAAGAGAGAGGGACTTGCTGGCCGAGAGTGAAGCGGGAGAATGGCCAATACGATTTTATGAGGGAAATAATAATTGGGTGTATTGGTGGCACCTGTTTCCTCACACTTCGAACTTGACCGAGGACAGACAGACAGACAGACAGACGGTGGACGTAATTATATTATGAGCCTGTTGAAAGTTTTACATAATAATAAGCCGAGTGTACAATTATTGGGTTCTCCGAGAGAATTCTGAATGAAAGGAGAAAGCGGGGAAAGTTGTACGCACGGAGACGTAGAGGAATGGGGAAAATAGGAACTTGCTGGGTTTCCGACTGGATGGTAGTTTGGTCAAGGCGAAAAAACGAACCAATTCGGAATGGTACATAATTAAGAGCTGGATAAATAATGCATGTCGTGTCGGCATCAAAGCAGTTACGTCAATCTTGTTGTGTGGGAGGGAAAGTAAATACGGCGATACTGTTCGCATGCTACGGCCGTTTCACTAATGAAGTTTTTACTAAGTGCAAGGTTACAGTTGGGTTAACATTCGGTGGGGAAAGAAAATGGGACGGCGGCGGAGAAAGAGAGAAAGCGGGCATTAGCTGAGCATGTTTCATTATACCCCAAAACCCCCCACACCCCCTTCGCCCCCCAGTCTCTTGCTTTCTAAAAATATTTATGGGCTTCACTGATCTTAAATCTAAACACGCTTTCACTTGAGTTTCACATTTTGTGGGTTTCTCCCTTGTTATACAAAATCAGGAGAAAGCTGTAAACCGTCACATTCGGCACAGCAAACATCATTCAAAACAGGGAGCCGTAAAAGAAAAGTGGGAATACGGGAGAAAGTTGGGGAGGAAATTAAAAGTAGAGATAGTGTAGAGCGAGCGAGAGAGAGAAGTAATTTGAAGACGGTGACACATTACCATCATCATTAACAGCCCAACAGGAACAACCACCTAAGTACATCGTGTAACTGTGTGCAAGCACGTAAAAGTAAACTGATTGAGTAAACAAAATGTGTTTTACTTTCTCCCGCTCTCTCTCTCTCTCTCTCTCTCTCTCTCCTCTTATCGTTTTCCCTTGCTGAGTAAGTGGGGGGAAAGAGAAAATGTTCTAAAATCTCTGACATACAAATTTTCTCTCTCCTTCTCAGAATGGAAATGAATGCCACTCCACTTGTGATGATGCTTTCGTTTTTTAAAATGTCTACTCTACACCACTACAAACGTTTTTTCTCTTGTTTTTCATTCCCACTTCAATTTCTGGCCGGATGTTAACTTTGCTTTCTCTCTCTCTCTCTCTCTCTCTCTCTCTCTCTCTGTAATGTCAGATTTGGTATCTTTAATTTAAACCGCAGAACGTTTCTGTCACGTTGTACCAAAATCTGCTAACACAAACAGGGAGAAAACCAGCAAAAATATTTTCTTGGTTGGTTTCGCTCTTTTAATGTTGTTTCTACATGATCATTGTTGTCATTAGACAGGTTGTGTGTGTTGCTACACCCCAACGATGACGACGACGGCGGCAGAGAGATGGGAACGTTTTTGTTTTAAGTAGTGTGCGCAGCAGCTCAAGTATTTGCCAAGTTGTCAAACAGGAAGACGAAACGAGGAAAATGACTTTGCTTTCACATTCAGATAACCTTTGCTAACGTTCTATTCAGCAGAATGAAGACAAGTGTAAAAAAACAATTTTAACTGGCAACAATTTACCGTTGACGAGGAGTCTCCGATAGGGAGCGAGACAAACGACAAAAAATGTAAGACAATTTGGGTGAATTTTCTGGCTTCACTGAACTTTTATCCCATTATTGGAGTAAACGTAACGAGAGAAAAAATGGACGAATCAACAGCTCTCGAAGGCGAGGGAGAAAGCGGGATGGGGGGAAGAAAGCAAAAAGAAAATAAATGAGAAAAGTCAAGTGTTTAAATAAAAATGCGAGGAATAACAAAGGGGAAATAATTTTTTGTCGAGGGGAGAAAGAGCGAGAGAGAAGAGCAGTTGCATAATTTTTACAATACATCTTGTCTCACAAAACGAGCATCTGAATGCTTGTTTGTGTTGGTATTTTCTTTACTCATCTTGTAAGTGGATAAGTGAGAGAGAAAACTTGATTTAAAGGCTACAAACTAAAATATTGAACACGCGCCTTATTAACCATCAAAACTGGGGCAATCTGAGACAAAATGTTACATGCATTTAAATTGGCATAATTTCTAAAAATCCACGCAGCAGTTGTGTTTCTCCTTAACTATCAGTTATCCTGGTGACCTTATAAAAAATACATTTTTCTGTTTACTTTTGTTATTGTCGATTTGATAATTCCCCCTTTGCAAATACATATACATATATATTCTACCATTGCCCCAAAGGATAAAAAAGCGCGGCATTTATTAGCTTTATAGCTTTATATCCCCAAAAACTTTCATTTTATTCAAGAGGAAAACAGAAAGCAGAAAAGTAAATACAACATGAAACTTTTTAAAAGCCGTTTCCTCCAGTCAATCCTTCCTTAAACACTTTTCCATTTCCCTTTTATTTTACCCCCCTTCTTCTTTCTCCCTTAAAAATGGTAATCTTTTTTGCTGTTTTGGCCTTGTCCCTGGCAAACAACAAAAAAGCGCTGGTGATATCCGACATGGCCCTAAAAACATAAAACAATTCCAGTTTCCCTTGCGTTTTCTCGTGTCTCGCCGTTTTTTCGGTCTTGTCTTTCTCGTCACTGCGTCTACCCTCTCATAAATGTCGGGGCTTCTACTTTTATCTAAAATGGGAGAAATCGCACTCTTTTTTTAAAAAAAAAGTCTTATAAACCTTTCACAAGACGTGGGTAAGTGCAAAGTGTGTGGAGAACTCTTGTTGAAATAAGAAGATTTACTCTCGTCCTCTGTAGCAGCCGAGAACACAAAAAAATATGGGTATAGTGGGTGCGCGCACGCAGAACTATCTCTCTCTATATATAGCGAGGTCTGTTGCGAGAAGAAATTTTTCATTTCAACAAATGACACAGATTCCTTTCCATTTTCCATTGCCAATGTTTTTCCGAGGGAGAAAACTTTTTTTTCTGGGGGAGAAGAGGCAGAAGGCCATCCAGAGGAAAGTATATTACAAAAGGGTAAACTAGGCGAAAGAGTCACAATGAGGAGAAAGTGGTGACCCTATCTGTATTATGAGGGTATCTTCCCTTTCACGAGAAAAAGAAAGCAAATAATACTGCATTTTTTATAGAGGACACTGTCATATAGATAGCTACTCTCCAGTTTCTGGGGAGATGGGCAAAAATAAATGGAGAAAGCGCTCTGGAATTTTTTCGGGGATTGTTTATGCAACCATGAAAAGTCTGTTCGGAAAAAGGAAGTACATGATACTAAGGTACATACATATGCAGGCCACGCACCCATCTACTAGTATATCTGGGGAAAGTTGTCAAGCAACAAAATAATCGACCAGGAAAACGGTGAAAGCAGAGAGAGAGAAAAATCTTCAAAAGATAGCTGCAGTGACCGGCATACAGACAAGCCGCCAAGTGTATATGCTCATATGTATATTGGGTAGAAGTGAAAGCTGGGGTAGTATAAAGCCCCATTTCCACTCCCGCCTCAAGGCTATTTTTCCCTAAAATGTTTCGACAACTCTTTTTCTCCGGTTGGCTTCCTTTCTCTCTGTCTGCTTGTACAGTCCCTGAGGCGCGGGGTGCAAGATAAAATAATATTATGTCCTGTTTAAAAAAGGACGGTTGTTTGGCTTTCTCTCTACTTTCTCCGAAAATGCTTTCTCTCTCTCTGGGTCTGGTTTTATTACGGCTGTCTTCATTACAGCCCATTATTCCGCAGATCCATCTCCCTCCTCTCTGGATTATGAGGAAGCGGATAGGCTCCCGGCATTTTTAAAAGGTGCTTCATCTTAAGCCGCCCGCTCCTTATGTCACATACTAGGGCCAATTTTGTCCGTTTGCAAACATAGCGGATGCGCTTGTCCATCTTGGTAAATAAAATAATTTTCTGAACGCATCATTATACGCCACAATAATAATTAACAATTTCCGCTGTCATTGAAGCTTGGGAGAAATCCTTCTTTTTTGGAAAGGAGGTCCTTTCAAAGAAAACTGGGACAGCACACACGAGAGAGTTGTAAAGCCAGTCATATTTTATGGCGTTGCAAAATAATAACAATAATAATCCTCCGAAAAACCCTAAAGGGGTTCATTTCATGAGCCACAAAAGTACAGTTTGATGTGCGCCGCCATTTTAGCCATCGTCACCAAAGGAAAACTGGTGGCAACGCGAGAAAAAGAAGGCTGGAGAGTTTTATTATTGCTATTATTATTTTTTCAGAGTTTTTATCATTGAATGGTACGTGTTTTCTAGTGGTGGCGATATTTTCTCTTTTATTAGCCTCTACCAGCCTCGAATTTTAATTGTAGAACATTATAAGGATCGTTCAAATAGTACGTCACGCGGAAATGCGGATTTTTTAAAAGTTAATACCCCCTCCCATTTGGTGACGTACTACTTGGATGACCCCTTAACGACAGATGAAACAGGGTGTAAGAAAACAACGTAAGAAAGTAGACAGTTCTCTTTTCTGTGACTCTCTTAACGTTTACCTTTATTTTTTGCGTTTTTCTCTGACTGCCTTCCAAATCGTCCGTCTCGTGTTTACTTGGCTCTTCAGGAAAACATCATTCATCTTGTTGGCTCCGTGTTTCCTTCTTCCTTTTCATGTCATCTCATTCTGGTGGTAGACGAGTTTCGTCAACAACAATCCCCACTGAAAGAATACATAATAATCCTGTCACTCCTGCGAAAGAAATACAAAGTGTCCTTATTATGTACCCGGCAAAAGTAGTTAATAATGCACAGTGCCTTGCCACTCTCTGGCTCTGACATAACATATTTTATTCAGAATTATTCCATTTTTCACCTCTCCACCCATTCGTTCCATTTCGGGAAACGGGCTCATTTAAGTCATTGTTTAAACATTAAAACTACTTTAAAGCGCGGCCAAGGAAATGTTCCTCTTTGCAAATTTCCTCTTCACATTATGTCGCGAGGTGTTCTAATATTTACTCTAGGGCGGTCAAGTATGCTGTTCGTACACATTTTTGGAAAGCTGGTACATTTCGCTGTTTTCCCATTCCCCCTCTCATTTCTATTTTTTAACAAAATTTAAGACCAGTTACTCTGATATTTATCGTGGTAGTCGTGTCCGGTCGTTTGTACCTTACAATGACATGCTTTAACACTGATAATGCTACCAAAACCGGAGCTAATAACAACTTTAATTTCAAATATTGAATTGTATTTTGTATTCATTAAAATTGAGAAAAACAGAAAAAATAAATATGTAGATTCGAGAAAAATAGCTGGTCCTCCTTCCTGAATTTACAGCTTTTATGTCTCCAAAACCGAAATTACTTTTCTCTGCCAAGTGCACTAAAAGGCGTCGTCCAAGTAGTACGTTACCCAAACGTTATATTACAACTGACTCAATTTTAGCATATATACAGCAGCGCATACATTTATTCCGGATTTAACCATG
>JAHZNE010001165.1:0-13612 GCA_027744055.1 Callyntrura sp. NNG-2020 | reverse complement strand
CAAAATGAGGTAGGCACTTTTGAACTGATTTTTTTTGAAAAGTTAAAGTATTGCGATTATTGTTATATATTATGGGATATAAATATTATATATTAATGTGGAACTAGCCTTCCCGTTTTGTGGAATTAGCTAGGAATTCCACAAAGAGACTAAATCCTAAGCAAGTCCCCTGCTGGAATACTAATATCAATTGTTGATCAAATTTAGGCTGTATGTACTGGTAACAATGATAAAAAAATAGTGTTCAGCAAAATCCTACGGTCTGATATAATAATGTAAATTTCTATAAAGGATTGTTCCGTCAGTATCATTTTGTTAATTTGATTTTTCGTTAGACCTCGAATTTACAGGTCATAAAAACTAACGTAGTCATTTTTTTTACATTTTACCTTGTGAGTTATCATAGTAGTAAGCATTTTTTAAAAATCGGGTAGAGCAATCTATGATTTTAAAAGCGAGTCTAATTGTGTGCATGAATGAATTAGCTGTTATAAGTTTGTTTGAAATTCACATTGAACGTTATTAATTAAATTAAATTGTATTTATTTTTGGTACTCTAGCACTTGTCAAATTCCAACTTGTGATGCATGATGTAGCATCTGACTGATCTGACATAATTTCCGAATGTGAAAATTCTCTACACATACATCTCCATTACCTTCTGCTATTTTTGTTAAATTTTGAAATATGTCTGTCTTGTTCAAAAAACTGGCTCTGATGTCCCTTCTAATGTTTTATGTAAAGTATTCATATTATATAGGGCTACATTTTTACGAAGTAACATAATTTAAGATAATTGGAGCGATGAACTATGTGATAGAAATTGCATATTTAAACGTAAACGTTGATCAGCACATGTCATTGTATATGAACTTCTATTTTATCCCCTCTGTTATTTTGGACCTGGGTATTTAGGTCATATCTAAGAATAACATTACCTATTCCTCCGTCCGGTCGTCCGATAACTTGAATAAAATTTTTTTCGAGACTGGATAGCTATGAGTTGTATCTCGTCTAAGTTCGACGATGGGATATGTAGCTTTTAAATAGGTTATGTCAAGGTAGCTAGAACTAATCGTTAGGGTCATTTACATCAAGGGTGAAAATGTCACACCAACTATACAAAACTTCGATGGTATATATTTACATTAACGGTAGATATGTATGTTGTAAAATGTGTAAGTAGGAATTACAATATGTGCAATATGAGTTTGGATAAATTTGTTAAAATGGCCTTGTGTATTTTAATTAATTGTTAAGTTTCATAGCACTTTTGTTTTAAAATGAGTAGCAAAAGATAACCAAGCGGTAAGACTCGATAGAATTACAACCAAAAAATATAACTACAGTATCATACCCAGTTTTTATTTCAAAATACATCAAATCTTTGCGAGGTTTGACTCTATAAAGAATATTCAAGAATCAAATAGATCAAGTTACAGTTACACACCATCACCTAAATGAAAGAGAACATACAAAACGGGGTCATAGAATACAACGCCGTTGCTATAGCGTAAATACTGAAAGTGAAACAAATTACCTTACAAAGATTGCCAAATAAATCTCTGGTACAACATGCATCTCAGAAAATATCGCCCGATTTAAACTGAATGCTTAATTTGGAGGAAACACTTACGAATAACGTATGCTTTTCAGTTACAGATTTTTCTTTAGTTTGCCCTTCGTGCTTAACATTTTTGTCAGCTACTTCCGCTATTGGAAATGTATCTACCCATAAATTTGCCGATGTTACAAATTTACATTAATGAGATTTAAATAATGAAGTACAACATGCCGCCAATCTTTCAACACTACATTACTAACATTACATGAGAAGGTATTATATTGTTGGAAAATTCACAGGTGGAATTTTTCCTGTTTGTCCAAACTTTGTCTAATGTTGTTTTTATATTAAACCAAGTATGTTGTATGTATGTTTTGCATGTACTGTGCCATTGCTACCAACCTATTTGACACAAATAAATTACAGGTGATAGTTGTTTTTGTAAAGAACGACGTGTTCATGACCTCGTGGACAGTTTTTTAAATTTTTGGTAGATTGATGTATCTTGCTTCAGCATTTTTAAAAATCCATACTGCTACTCTGCAATATTTTCGATAAAATAAAATAAAATGAAGTTTATTAGACCGTAAATATAAACAATGTCGTATTTAAAAAGATTCTTCCCATTTTTCCCCACAGTTTCAATATGCATGCCAAATAGGGTCATATAATTAATGTAACACAGCATTTGTTCTCCATTGAATAGTGGGTACTTCTTTGATTTGATTTATCTTTGGACGAGAGCGTACAAAGTTAAAGCAATTAAAACGCATTTTTTAAAGGTCTCGACAGCTTTACATTATCCGCATAGTGACAAAGGACAGTCCATGTGACTTTACGTACTCCGTTCTCCGTCCTGGCGTCAGGTGTAACCGGTCATTTTCCTCCTACACTCTTTCCTACTATTAATCTCATTTTGTCCCTCATTTTTTGTGCCACTCCGTTTTTCTATCATTTTTTTCCTACCGGGTTACCTTGTTTGTTGCCTATCCGTGTTTTCTACCAGTGCAGTGTCACGCTCTGAAGTTCATTCAAATTATGCAGAAAACTTTCGATGTATATTTTTTGCAGATGCATTATATAAAACTCTATGACTCTATAAATTAGTACATTTAAGTAATTTGGTAATTTAACAAAAAATGATCTTTCATTGATTTTGATTGAACATTTCATTGGTAGAAGTGGAAGAAAACTGCATTAAAAAGACATTCGATACAATTATAACTTTAATTTTAGCTGCAGAGAAAGAGTGAATAAATCATAGCATACAGTTTTTGTTTAGATATTTTAAACTGTTCGACATTCTAACATTAGATGCGTTGACCGTCGCGTAGATGTATTTGTGACCCCATAATTATGACAAAAATCAAAAATGAATCGCTAGATCCGGACCGGTACCCCTTCCCTCCCTGAATCTGGAGCTTTACCCCAGCAGTCTTTTAGTCGCGCCATAATTATGTACATATATTTTAGATCATCTATTAGTGGGGGAAACTACGCTTACTGTGAAACCACTTTTGTGTTGTGCATAGAGATAGCGTCTCTTCTTTCACACTCTCCGCCTTACAAAACGCGTTGCACAACATGTATTGCATAAATGCAGCATAACAATCCAACAAGCAGACGTATGTAAAATATGCAGAAAACGGAAAAGAAAACGCGTGTAGGTGGAACAAGCAAAGGCGTTAGGTAAGCGGGTTGCATATCGGTATCAAGTCTGCAGGGGAACGTTCATTTGTAATGATCGAAACAAATCCATTTTTTAGGCTTCCGTCATGCTACATTTTTAACTGTGAAATAAAAAGAGCATTTGAACATCTGCCGCGCTATGACACACCCTTCTTTTTTACTCGACGTTTCTAATGAACAACCCCAGCCGAGAACTGTATTAAGTTCCCTAAATCGTAAAACAGGAATATAATAGTGTGTTATAGCGATGCTTTCTACAAAATGAAACAAAGACAAGGTCTGATCAACGTTAAGGAAGGTGTATAGAGTGACCAACAAACTACCTACAAGTGTGATGCGATACAGTTCTTTCTTACATATCTTATATTGAACAGAGAATATACCATGTTTTCATAATAATATTTAAGAAAAACTTATATACTTTCTTAATTTAGAAAAACAATCTGTGAAATTGAAGAATGTAAACATTGTTCATATGTCTTCAGTGCGATTTTGAGCTGGAACCGCAAAATCTCAAACTACAGCTTTAATGGTCAGTTTGTTAATCACCCAAAGTACAATTAGCACTAACAGTATAATACACCAGAGCTTGGTCCAGTGAGATAAATGGACGCTGCCACCGCCGCCAAAAACGTTCCTTGGCACTCCTGCTTGATATAATAACGGCGAGAAGGTTGTCATCATCATCATCTAAAGTTTTCAGCGAAACGCTCTGGGCGAACTGGTAGTAATAAAGTGCGAGCGTTTCATGGCGTTCGTTCTCGTTGTCTTTCAGTTTGACACGAAACCGTGTATTTAGGCATAGGCAATTAGGTTGTCATCATCATCATCTAAAGTTTTCAGCGAAACGCTCTGGGCGAACTGGTAGTAATAAAGTGCGAGAGTTTCATGGCGTTCGTTCTCGTTGTCTTTCAGTTTGACACGAAACCGTGTATTTAGGCATAGGTAATAGTCCACTAACAAAAGAAACGTTTTTGCTTCATATTTTTAAGCTTAGATACAATACCATTACCGTTATTTAGCGTTATACGTACGCTTCTCATATGAAGTAGCCACATGGCATGTTGTATTTCTCCCATCTATAACCCGCTCTTTTGATTCAACTACCTTAATTCTGCCAATAGTGCACAGGGTCTCAATTTNTTACACGTACGCTTCTCATATATGAAGTAGCCACATGGCATGTTGTATTTCTCCCATCTATAACCCGCTCTTTTGATTCGACTACCTTAATTCTGCCAATAGTGCACAGGGTCTCAATTTACAACTCGTGCTCTTTCACCGATGATTTAAGGAACTAATTTGAACGGAAAAACTCCTTTGAACACCGGGTTTCATATAAATTAGCTTGGCAAACGCAAACATAAGATATATTAGAGACCGGTCTTTATTGAAAAACATGCCGTATTTTAGAGTGCATTTTATATTAGGATTGACCCAACTTTTTATACAGAATTATAAATGCATGACGTCATCTATGAACGACATTTAACGGCAGCTGTCACCTTTTGCAGAAATACGGATTTTTTTTCTCTACAGAAACCGTCCATTCAACGCTCTCCCCCACCAAAAAAAACGTCCGTCCACAACGTTGTTGTCGCCGTCCTGCACCTACCTTCATGAAAACTGAACGAAATGTAAGTTAGAGCTAGCCTCCGTCTCGCATTCGCATTGTAACAACTCCGTCGTCGTCGTCGTCGTCGCCACACAGCCTTAGTTTGTTTTTGGCGTTATCTCGCAGCCATTTGGTTTTGGTGATGGTGGTTGGTATCTCGTCGTCGTCGACAACAACAGCACGACAGAAAGGCAGAGAGGCATAAAAACGAAATGGAAAAAAATGGAATGGCGAGCGAGGTGGAATATATACAGCGTACAACATACAACATACCACTAGCACGCACATGAACACTCACACAAACAACTCAGCCAAAAATATATATTCAGTACAAGGCCACGCGTGATGATGATAACAAGCCCAAAACTTTACAACAACGCCGCGCGCGTTCATTTCTGTTTTCTGTCTTGGCATTAAGTGCATTTCACTATCCAAGATAAACGCAAATGACGACGACGAAAAAACTTACAAATATTTAGTTCTCCTTCTCTCCCCCACTCTCTCCCTCTCTCTCTCTCTCTCTCAGACTGTGTTCGACTTTACAAATTACAAAACCTCCTATTTACACTACACCTCCAAATTCTCGAACACTCCCCTGTATCCCTCCTGAATCTGCCCCATTATTGAAACCTTGGCGCCACAGCGTAGAAAGAATCCAACATACAAAACCCGACGATGATGACGATGATGACTGGCGCGCAAATTTTGAAAATCTGGATTGTATGAGGACGCGAGCAACTCTTCGTTATATTTCCCTTGCAAATGCGTAGTATCCGACCCCCACAAAAAAAATTCCGTTACAAGACGTTAGCAAGAAGTACATAATAGCTTGTAAGGAGCCTGCCTAAAAAAACTTGAGTAAAAAAAGTAGCCATGTTTTATCCACCTCATAAGGTACGTGGATTCCGCAATACCGGAAGCACACCACGTTGGTGTCATTATGAGCAACCACTCAAAATGCGATGTTACCATCGTCATGATAACTGCGTCATGAAAAGGTGACTCCACTCTGGGGCTAACCTGACCGTTTGTACCAAGGAATGTGTAAGTGTGCAAGAGGCACCTGTACCAAAGTACCCACCGCCCTTTGACTGTGCCACTCTCAAGCGCTTCGTTGTTGTCGTTGTCATCAGCAGAGAACAAAGCAATGCGCTCTTTTTGTATTTTGGCAATCAAGCGCCAAGTTCCTTTTTCGTGGGGCCGCGTCGTCATCGTCATCATCATCATCATCATCATCATCATCATCATGGTCGTCAACAGTGGTGGCGGCGTTGTCATCACCCTAACCCCCAGCCTTTCAGATACCCCTTCCCAAGAAAGGGGTTTAACATGAAGCTATGAAAGTGACAACGTAGCTAAGTAGCGGAAGAAAATTGATTTTTTTTATCTTCTCTGGAATGAATAAGGAAGACACCCAAAAAGTATGAAATAATCTGGCTCCCTAAATACTTTTTTTTTCTTGCCGGCCACCTACCCAAACTGCGCTTCTTCTTGCAGCAATCCTAGTAGTAGTACCATAATAACTGCAAGTGTCTACCTTTTCAGAAAGCGCGTCTCTCTCCTTTTGCGCTACCTAACAACTTGGTTGGTGGAAGAACAAACTCAATATTTAGGCGGCATTCACCATTCACGCACGGCTTATTCTAGAAGCATTTTTCGATAATAATTTACTTTCGCCGGAACAAGCGACTCCCTTTCATTTTTTTGATTACCTTTGAACATGATATATTCTACTTGACGTGTACCATGAACGACCCCCTTTTCCCAATTATAGCCACCCCACCAACGCACACACTATTATTGAGCAACTTTTCTTCTTCTTTCGCATTCATACCAACTTACTTGCTAGCCGTGCAGAGTTACACACAAGAAGAGCTCTCCGCATTGAAGGAGGAGGACGTGCTGTCATCTACACACACACTTTTGTCAGAGCCCGCTCCGTCTCCTATGAACTCCGCTTGCTAGACAATTTGGTGTGCTCGTCCCTCCTGAATGCCTCCCTCTTACAGAGAGAGAAAAAAAAATGTTCAAAGTTTTCTGTGTGTGTATTGTGTAGCAGGCAGAGAGTGGAGTGGAGTTGGTGCGGTGGTGGGATTTTATTTTTCATTTCGTGCTGAAGGCTATTGTATGTCGTGTTGTTTTGTACGCGCAGCACTATTACTACTCCTGCTACACGAACCAACTTGGGTAACACAGACTAATAAAGTAACACGAAGCATTAAATAGAATGCTTGAGGATGAGGATGATGATGATGATGATGATGAAAACGACGATACTGAAAGAATATTCTGGTTCATACAAGGCAGACACACAAAATGAAGGAAAGAAAAATAATCACTTTATTGGGCTCGCGAGTTGGTTATATGGGGTTCTGGTGGCAGAACGAGATGGAATACTAAAGCTGGTTGAAGTCGTACTCTGTACTATTACTGCTGCTGGGAGGAATTTTTTTCATCGTTTTGTGGACGAGTGTGTGGATTGTGGATGGGTGAGAAGAGGTGGAAAACGCAAAGGAAAAAGGGTATGGATGGTGGATAGGAAGGTGATAGGCGCTTTCTGGAGGAATAATGTATGTATGACGTCGGGTTTGGGGGAATGTGAGACGTTTTTTGGAACTGGTATATTGTTTGTAAGGGTTGTGCTTATGGGAAGTGAAGACAGCAACAGGGTAAGGTAGAAGGGATTGCAGTGGGGAGGGACGGGATAAAAGAATGAGGGGATATGTAAGAGGAGAGGGGGGAGGGAGATAAAAGTACATTAGGTTTTAGGTTATCCCAAGTCAGATAAGCGGGATATAATAAACAGTTTGAATTTCAAAATTCCCTGATATTTTAAATGGCAATATTACCAATGACCAGGGATGTGCCGTTTTTATCCGTGCCATAATCACAGGGGAAATTTGCCAAGGGGGAAAAGGGGGAAGGGGAAACGCAGGTAACTTGGGGGTCAAATTACATAAATTGACAGCTTTATACATTGATTAATTGGGAGTATAATTAAAAACATTGAATTGGAATGTCGCAAATGTTAAATGAAACGAAAATAAAAATATCTGAAAATTTCAAATTTATTGTGAAAACATGTAACCGTAACCTACATGTCAAAATTATGAAAGCCATTCCTTTTTTACGCTACAAAGGACAATGTTGTTACAGCAGATTCCACCAACAGCTTCTTAGGATGAAACGTTACCTGACAAAGAAAAATATTTTTTGTGCTGCAGCAGCAGCAGCTCCACCACTACACGACTACTATTGACTATTACTTCGTCGCTCGTTTAAAAGCCACAAAAAAGCGATAAATAAAGCCAGTATACCGTATACTCCCTTAACGTCACCGTTGCGTTCTGCAACCTCCTCGACCACACGTAATAATTATCGTATCTCCCCCAAAAAACTGGTAAGCGTAAAAAGGCACTGTAAGCGTCAGTAGAAGCGTTTTATTTCAGCCAAAAATATGCTATTTGCCGTTTGCAGTAGAAAAAAAGCTGAAATGTTTTTTTTTTCTTTTTGTTCGAAAGTCTGAACAACTCCACATTTTCTGGTATCTTCTCCCACTCTCCACTCGACTCTTCTAAATTTTAATGCTGTTTTGTCTATTCCATTTTGCATGTCACATGGACAAGCTCGTGTGTGCTAATAAAAGAGAGATGCTTCGCTTCTACCATAGCGGATAAATATGTATATCTAAAAACTCAGCTTCTACCCAGAATTCGTACCAGCAACAACAACAGGAGCACAGCAGCAGCAGCAGCAACACAGCGACGCTTTTCCACACAACAGCTTCTAGCATCCCATCCTCCTGGTCGTTGTCGTCGTCGTCGGTATTGGTATCCTCCTTCGATGAATCCCCCAAGTCCGGATTCTTTCGTCGATCACACAACAGCAGCAGAAGCAGCAGCAGCAGCGTTATTTTTTTTACCAGGCCGCACATGCCACCAGCTCTCCTTCATCGTGGCTGAAAAACCCCTGCCCCCTCCATCCTCCCTTCAACGAGCTTTCAAGTACCTAACTTTTTGAAAGGAAAAACAAAAAAGTAAGCGAAGCAAAGAAACCCCACCGTAGCGACCCCAGAGAGCACCACGGAGGACACCAGAACTACGGGAAAAAGAGAGACGCCACCATAATCATCATCATCATCATCATCATCAAAGGAGAAACAGTTTCTCCAAAGAGCTCCACCATCCTCCTTATCTAAAAAAGCCCCAGCACGGGACAGACATAGAATGAGACATACCCAGACCCCATCCAATTTTCCGTTTCGTTCTCTCCACGTTTTTTCCACGGAAGGTATATCTATATCGGGCAAAAATAGGTGGATGCATGCATAGGAGACACGAGCTTATATTTTTTATATTTTTATACCCCTGTTTTTTGTAACGGTAACATATTTACTCCATGTGTGCATGCTTGTCTCGGCTTGCCTTCCTCCACAATCACCCCTCACCCTCCACTAGCTTTTCGCTGTAACAGTCAACGAGAGAGAGAGAGAGAGAGAGAGAGAGAGAGAGCAGAGCATCGCACTAAAATAAAGAGCGAGATAAAAAATATTGATTCTTTTTTGGAGGTGCTGCTGTTTCGCTGTTTCGTTGGTGTACAACAGCAGTGGCAGCCTGAAAACGAGGAAAATACGTGGTTGGTTTCATAAGGGGAGAGATATTTGGAAAAAGAGAACTACTACTACCGCTGCTGCTGCTTTCCTGTTGTCGTTTTCTGTAATGGTGATGGTGGTGGGTGATACTGGTATGGAGGGAATGTGTGTATGTGTGGAGGGGTGTTGTTCTCGAACCGGGAGCGCATTACAAATTTAATACCATTCTAGGCGGTAGTAGTGTGGTGGTACATGCTGTTGGCAGGCACGCACGCATGTCATGACCGGAGGACCGTGGGTAGGGAGGGAAGGTGGTAGACAGGGAGGCAACTAATTAAACGGCTTTAACAAATTATTTTTAAAGGGTAAACTTGTGATAATTAATGGGGAATGTCACAACAATATTCGCGTCAATGCCAGGGTTTGTCGACAGTACTCGAGTCGTATCTCAGTAGATAATGGAATTACCGTCCTGAAATAAAAAAATTAATGGCGTTGAATTCTACAATTTCCAATTTATCTCCAATTGTTGGATCCAACGTGTTTCTGGGTTAGATATGTTCCCAATTTTCCCCCGCGCTGGCATTTTACCCTGTGGAATCTCCCCAGTAGATTCCGAAACGAATGTTCCCCTTTCCCCTCCCCTATTGTTACAGGCTCTGACTACCACAAGCATTCTTTACTTTTCAATTGTTTCATTTTTTCACGTCATCCGTGTCGTGTGTTTCCCTTCCAGATTTAAAATCTGGAATGAGCTCACCTCTCAAAAATCCGCTTCACTTTTATCCTTCTTTTCTCTCTCTCTCTCTCTCCCCTTACAGTTCTTTGCCTTTATGCCCATTCCGTCTCTCCTTTCGTTTTTGCTTTTTACATTGCCAAAAAATAATAAAAATAACAATAATAATAATTCTCTCTCTCTCTGTTTAAACCAGCTCACTAGCTTGTTTTCTTGGCGTGCTCAATCCCATCAAGCCAAAAAGGCCTGTAAAACGAAGGAAAAACTTTTTTACTTGCATGATTAATGCAAATTGCTGTTTTGCTCATGGAGAATTGTCCGTCTGTCTGCTCTAATACAATACATGTTCGTGGTAAGCGCGAGAGTAGATACACTTTTGGCGTCACCTAGTGGTACAATTCTAAATTTTTGAAGGATAAACGTAGGTCAAACGTTATGTACTTTGTACTTTGCACATAGGTACATATGTATCTTATTAAGTTCAGGTTAACCCCCTTGAGTTTTTCCAGGGGGGGTCACCTCTGAAAATTGGAGGTTTTCATAACTTTCGATAGAACTAACGTTAATTCCTTGGTGAGTTGTGGGCTTTTTTGAGATGTCACCGTACCTAAAATCAGCGCAGCCGATCACCCTCAAAAACGTTTTAAAATAATCATGCATGCCAGTTACCATTTCTACCAATACTAGTTTCTCTCTCGTTCTTCCCTGCTTTTACGATACCCCGACCCACTACACTAAGGAGAACTACACACACGAAAAATGATAAAAGAACGGCAGTACCTCTTATATTTTCTTTTGACATACCATTAAATGAGCTCAGCATCTTAAAAGAAAACAGCGAAACTTCTACCAAAACGCCACCAACAACGGCAATATATATACAAACATACATATCGCCTTTCTTACCCAAAACCTGCCTTTCTCAAAGAAAAATCCTCTCGCTCACATTTTCTACCATTGCCCACCGTCCTCTCTCGTCATCTAAATATTGCTTCTCTCCCAGCAACCTGGCATGTTGCACTTTACATTTTACCACGATCATACCAGCGTAGGTTTACTTTTTCCGCGGAAAAGCAGTTAAACAAGCCAGTTAATAAAATAGCTGCTGCTGTACATATATGTGTATGTGTGCTCTCTACATAGGAAACATCAACACAGGGAGAATAGAACTGCCAAAATCGTCGTCGTGAACGTCGTCAAAGACGAGAACGACGAAGACGACGACGACGACCAGTAGTGGCGGGTATCCCAAGGAAGAAAACCAGTCTTTTTGCCTTGCCACGGTGCAGGATAGGAAAAGGAGAGAGAAAAGAGTTCGTTGTCTCTAAAAAAGGAGCAGTAGAATCTTGTAGCAGCAGCAGCACCACCACCACTTACATTACATGTTCAACACGAAGCGTTGTCTCAAACGTGAACGTGCCATACAAAAAGGAAATTTCAGGAGAGGAAAATCTTTTTGAAGAAAAAGCCTACATGCCTGCCTGCTTGCATGCAAGTGTGTATATGTGTGTGTGTGTTTCAATATCAGCCTCAGCCTTAAGGAATGACTCGACCAGTACGAGAGAGACGAGGAGAGACGAAAAACGAAAATTTTCTTTGGCTCTCTCTGTATTTCCCTCGAATTGTACAGAGCGACTCTTTCGCGTTGCTTCTCCTCAGTTTCGTGGTCGTCGTCGTCGTCTTCTTCGTTTTTCCCGATCTCGGGTACACACATATATAAACACACACACACATGCCGCTATGAACTTACTACTGACTGTGTGTGTGTCTGTATTTTGCTGGCAGCTTGACTTGTTTGGGGGTATAGCGGAATAGCACAGGGAAATTGAAGAGAGAGAGAGAGAAATTTTATCGAACAACTTTTTTCTGACAGCAGAAAACACGACGACGACGACGACGGGTTCTTCTCTCCTTTTGCTGTGTAGAGTCATAATAATGCAAGGCCCCATCTACAATTTTCTGTGGAGCGACCAACGCTCCGTCCGTCATACAGAGAGCCAGAGAGGCAGCCTTACAAGAAAATTTTGTTCACTCTCCGCATTTCGTGCGAGTGACTCTCGTCCTTTTAGTTTATATGGCTGTACAGCATACCCAAAGAACCCCGTAGAAATAAACGGGAGGCATACACACTTCAAGACAGGGAAAATAAAAGGGGAGAAAATATGAAGGAAAAAACGTTACTTCAGTTTGGGGGAATTCTACCCAGAGAAACGGACTGCATGCGCGAAAAGAAGAAAAAAGTCAAGGGAGAACTCCTTTCATGAATGTTATTCCCTTTTCTTGAGAAAATTCCTCGCTTCTTGTTCTCCGCGTTACAAAAGGGATATGGAGAAGAACACAGCAAGCAAGAATGGTAAATGGTAACGTAACTTGACGTTTTGTACGAGCTAGCGTTACTTGAGCGCGGTGTTCCCTTTTTCCTCAATGTTCGCTCTGGCTTGTAGTATATAGAAAGACACACACAATATATTAGATTGAACTAAAAGGGTCGTCGTCGTCATGTAAAAGCCATCGTGGTTGGAGAGCGAGCGAGAGATGGAGATAAAAGGCGAAAGAGAAGAAAAAAGAGAATAACAGCACATGAGCGTATATTTTGTGAGGATGATGACGATGATGATGGTGATGATGGTGATGATGATGATGCCATGTTGTTGTTCAAGTTGCGAGAGAGAAACAGAAATCCTCTCTCTCTCTCTCTCTCCGTTCATTCCATTTTACTTGATGTAATATTACACACATACACACATGCATGCAGCAACATACAAATGAAATGGTGGTAGAGCTCTGACACGAAAGAGAGAGAGAGAGAGAGAGAGAGAGAGAAAATGTAAAGTAATATCGTATATTACAAGAACAGCGACGATGAAGCAAGAAAATATAAAAGCTTTTCAGTCGTCATCGTCAGGCGAGTCAGATAGCAATGTCCTTAGCTGTCCTCCACCTGACTCGGCTCATTTGAAAGAGAGAAGCAGTAGAGCTTGCACACACTCACGAACGCGCTCTCTCTCTCTCTCGCTCTGGCGTATACAACACGCAAGCAACAAACAGCGCTGGGATGATGATTGTTGAAGCATTGTTGCTGCAATAGAGAGAAAATGTAGAGGAATAATAATAAGAAGTAAAGCGCGGTACCTTATAAGGCGTGTGCATGTAGTATAGGGACAATATGAGAGAAGGGGTATATAGCTATGAAGAGAGGTTTATTTGGGAGTGTGAGTCACATAAGAGAGATAGGAGAAGAGAGAGAGAATGTGAAATAATATGGTATAGGGGTATAGGATAGAGGTTTAGAGAGAGAGAGGTTATAAGGGAAAATGGGGTATATAGAGAGGGGCATACTTGGTATGGGTTCGTGACTGAGGGTATGTATGTATGAATGTGTGTTATACTTTAGGCTGTCAGGCTTGAGTGAATTTT
>JAHZNE010001164.1:0-32419 GCA_027744055.1 Callyntrura sp. NNG-2020 | reverse complement strand
CAAAAAAAACCTCATCCCGCACGTATGTATTGCTGATAGCTGCTGCCAGAAAAATGCTGCTGTGTTTTTCAGGGCTGATTCACAGCGTTGCTGTGGTTACATGGTTTGTTTTTAACACGATAAAAAATTTGACATCGTGGAAATTACTATATAGATCGAAGGATTACAAGGTCTACAACGGAGAATTCACTTTAGTGATTATCCCAACACGTGAAAACCATTACCATTTATTGCTAAATGCAGGAGTAAAGGCTTCGTTTAAAAAAACCCTGAAATTTATCAATTTTTTCTAGTTCCGTTTTATAAACACAGAATCTCTGATAAACCCTCGCTGTGGTGAGGGCAATTTAGAAATTTGAAAATGCATTAATGACCTGCTGCAGCAGCTGGCATGCTACTGCTGCTGTGTTGAAAAGAATGAAGAAGCGTTTTTGGGAACGAGGGAAATTTGCGGGTTTCAAGTTACGAAAAAAATCTCGTACATTTGGAATATCAGGTTGCGTGCTAGAATTTACATTTTTTATTGCTTGGCTAGTACCGTATAAATCATTTTGTGTGTGTACTACAAAACATCAAACGCAATTTATGGCTTTACAGATTAAAACTTGAAGATATCTTATAATGGAAAGGGACTGAAGAGTGGAACGGGTGAAAAAAGATGGATAAACACGTTTCTCCGTTTTTGGGCAATTGAATGAATTTACTTTTGTGTTTTACGCTGTCCTAAATGTCAGGTTGAATTAGGGAGAGAGTGAAACGAAATAACGGGGAAAAAAACTTGAAATTGAGTTATAAAAACAGCAACGTAACAAGGTCATGTCAAATAAAAATAGCTAGTGTGGCATTTTTGTTTTAATGCATTACATGTATTTTCTTCCATAATAAATATTCAGGTGAGCGTTGTCCAGTAAAAACTGCCTGGTAGTCAGCATAGTTTTACCGTCTAAATTGGTTTCAAACACTACATTTCAAAATGTTGACCCATTAAAACTTATATTTCATGTAAACTTTTGTTAATTTGCAAAATAAAGAACCGTATTTTTCCAGTTTTTGCAAAGTGCTACTTGTAACTTTTGTAGAAAAAATGTCTATTATTTTTATTACAATATAACTTAATTTCTCCCAAATTTTATCTCAGCGAGATTATTATTTTTATTACAATATAGCTTAATTTCTCCCAAATTTTATCTCAGCGAGAATATTACCACCACTAAAAACACGACTATTTATCCAATAATTGAAGTTGCAATGTTTCTTAAATACTTATTTTTTTTTAAATTTGATGAATTTTACATGTTAAATCCTACAATAGATGGTATGTGGTGGTTATGTAAGTCGAGCGAGGCAGCACTGTATAAGTATAAACTTATGTAATATACATACTTTGTAAGACGGAGTAAAGATAGGGTACGTAGGGAGGAGCGAAGGAACGAGTGAGTTGGAAGGATAGTAATTAATACTTTTGTAACTGGAAAGCAAATTACCTTGATTTCGTCCAGCACAAACCCCAAATTTCTCCCTGACTGCCCTGAGCTGTAAAACAAGCTGATGTAACAATCCATTATAACGTTTTTTATTACTGTCGTCGATATTTTAAAACGGCTAGACTTATAGCTTCGACGCCGTTTCTTGTTTAATGAATAAACTATGTACAATTGCACAAACCCCAAATTTCTCCCTGACTGCCCTGGCGCTGTAAAACAAGCTGATGTTACAATCAATTATAACGTTTTTTTATTACTGTCGTCGATATTTTAAAACGGCTAGACTTATAGCTTCGACGCCGTTTCTTGTTTAATGAATAAACTATGTACAATAATAGTAGTGTAACAGGTTTATGAAAACTTGGAAGTTAAATTATGTACAAAACGCCTATCATTTAATTACACTGTCTATTCATTACTCTCCAATAATTATCCTCACAGTTGGTATCTGTATTTACTTTAATAGTGTATCTTTTATATACACGTGTGTGCCCTTGTACCTCTGTTGCTGCGAAAAACCCAGAACCGATTACATAAGTGCTCGATGTTGCCTGACAAAAAACAATATTAAATGAGGATTTATAGTGTCGAAGTGATTACTTTAAATACGATATATTTACCCTTGAACATACAAAGAAAGTTGACACATTTCTCCAAAATAACATGACACATCATCTTATCCCCACACTTATTTTCCCTGCAACACAATCCTTCTTTCGGTGTAATTTTGATCACCGACGCGTTCTCTGCTGTTTAATAATGCGGGCAATCATCTTACAGCTTATATCACTGCCATCTGGAAATCCCTTCTATATTTCACACCTATTCCACCACTGTTTTTAAAGGAGAGTGCCAACTGAAAAGAATGCAATTTTCCTCTTAAAAGCAGACACTTCCCACCAGCAGCAGCTCTACTACAAAATGTTTGGCAGCCTGACACATCCTTTTTCTCTTTCTCCCTGCTTTCTATATAGACATCTGTTTCCGGCAGTTTCAGCAGAGCAAATAGCGAACGCCAACCAAGCACAAAATGCAATGGACCTGTTTATTACACGCTTTCCTATCCTTTCACTCCATCTTTCTTATTAAATTGGAATGTAATTCTCCCATAAGAGCTATAATGCTTCTTTACACCATGCTAGTAGGTTGTTCTTTTGCTGCAGTTGATTCCCCGGAGCATTAAACCGGACACTACTACAGTAAATACCAGGGTAAGAACCCAAGACACGAGAGGGTCGAATTTACCCCAGGCTAAACGACATTTACGCAATACGGTCACTTTCTGCTGTTATTATTGCAAAATAAAAGCTGAGGAGTATCTCCAGAGAGTACAAAAGCCGCTTATGAAAATTGGATTTCCCGAAGTGCATAGGACATGTCCAGCGTCACTTGAAATAGAAAAAAAATACGAGGAAGGAGAAATAACGCTCAAAGAAATGAGTTTGTGTGGGAAAAGGAGGGAAAGTGAATTATGCCAAATGACATTCTGAACTTTTATCCTAAAAAATCAATGGACAAACTCCAAACGGAAAAATGGGGAAGACGGAAGCATTATTCCGGGACGTACTTGAGCACACATGGAGGACAAAAGTTTACTGGGCTACACTGCCTGGTACACAGCAGTAGTGTAAGCGGGAACACGGAGTTAACGACACGTTCAAAATGCTTTTCTGTAAGATTGTTGTGCTAATAATAGTATTGATAGTGGTGCACTGGCACTAGTAGAAAAATGGAACGTGAAGGTGTCCTTATTATGAAAGGCGTCTTTTATTCCATTTTCTAGCTTTTTGGTGAGATAAAGAGATGAAAATTGGATTTGGTAATGGAAATGGCCTGAGTGCGTAGTACTCGTGCTACAAAACCTTTCTTTCCTCTGTCGCAATAATAAAATTTTATTCTGTGGTTGCCGACTATGGTAACCCAAATTATGGATGACTTCAACCAACAATACAGGACGCCTAAAATGTGATGAGGGAGGCGTAAGAAATGAAAAAGACAACTTGGCGATTTAAGGAGTCTAGACAACCGTAAACTTTAGATTTTGTGATCTTAATAATGAGATTTTTTAAGCAATTAACCAGAACAAACAATTTACAGGGTTAGTTAAACATGGCCATTTTCAAGATCCAACCCAAGGATCAATTTTGAAACGAACCTATTATAGACCTATTATAGACGCAAAAAGTTTGGAGATGGACGGTTAACTTCACAAAGGGAAATTATAGAGAACTTCTTCGCTTAATTTTATTACTACTCGGGGGACTACCACTTTATTTCATATCATTTTTACACATACATACATGTTTGACTCAGATAAACAGTGCATATGAATTTAGTAATTATTTTGGCATAAACAGTTTGTTTGTAGTTCTGTACAACTTGTTGGAGAGCCAGACGAAAATGTGAGCTAAAGAGTTATCTATTGTTTGCCATTGGGATGGTAGGATGTAACTGTCTATCTTCACACTATTCGAGCTTCCAAAGTACTGACAGATAAGAGGTTCGTTTAAATTTTAGTATTGTTTCCTTGTGTTGGAGGAATCTTGGCTATTTTATTTCCTTTTCCATTATATTTTACCAAATACCACCGCTTACCTGTTTGCGTAAAATTATTAACTTGGGTTATTTCAACTCCGATCATTTTTTATTCATACAAACCGTAATTAAACTTCTTGAAAGATTGATTTCTCGGTTGATCAGTTGTCATTGAAGATAGTTTGAAGTATAAGGGTGCTATTATGTGCCGTTGGTAAAATTAATGAACCAGAAGCAGTAGTATGTTATTGGTAAGTTAACTTTAACTTCGTTTAATCAGTTTGTCACAATTGAATTTGAAAATGTGCAAAATGAAGAATGTAGTTTAATCCAAAAATTCATTCTCTATGAAAATTGAAAATGAAATAAACCGTTTCATCAGAAAAAAACGATACGAATAAGAATAATGAGAAGGAAAATTTAGGGACCCTGAAAACAGAAAACACGTGAATTTAATAAATGCCGTTTAACAGCATGTTCGTTGTACTTGTTTCTGGCGCAAAATACGAAAACTTATGAGACTCATTATCGAGGAAATCTTGTCACGAAAGCTTTTACAGGGGTGACATTTCTGACCGTTGTTTTGCACGTGGCGACCCACATACAGCACAATTATGCATTATTGTACATCACATTTCGACACAGGTCAAAAGTAGCGTGGGCAGGAGCAAGCAGCGTTCCATATGAAATATCCTAACAGCCATATTGAAACCTAGATATTTAGTTCGTTGATTGACAGCCAACTTGATAAAAACAAAACGGAGAAATGCAATGCAACTCTACTACCCAATTAGCAGTAGATGCCATTGACTCTTATATAGACTTCCCCTTCTATTGATTCTCGGTAGCAAGAACCGGTCGAGTACCCAATTCCAACCCAACGTTAAGTCAAATTGACATTCTGACAACATCCTTAGTGCCTTCATTTTCTCTCCAAATGACGAAGACAATAAGTCATTGTACCACCGCTGACTCTAACAAACAAACAAGTCTGACTAACAACTTTCGCAAACTTCGTTTTTGCTACTTTTTTTGCAGCTTCTCAGTCAAGGTCTCCACATACTAGGTATTAATGGGCCTGCTACACAACTTTTTCCCCACTGGAACAACAAGACTTGGATAATACATTAATTAACACACATAAATTATTTAATGCTAAACCCAGTTTTCTCTTTGTTTACTTCTCAAGTTGTTACTTTGTATTTCTTACCGCAAGACATACACGTACGTCTCCTTTGCAAAGACACGACCTCCAACTGACTTTCACTTAAGTCATAATTGTAATTTTAACCATCCAACTATTTTTTCCATTGTTTCTTCTGATTGCCCTCTCAGATAACACCAGTTGTGGGCTAGCTCCGTAGTAATCCTGTGGTCAATTTTCTTTCTCTGTACTTCCTCTTCTTAAAATGACGCGCCTAGTACAATTACATGTGTGCACACAAGGATTATCCCCGCTGCTTATTTAAAAGCCTCCTTTTATCGAAACAAATTTATTTTCATTTTCTTCCCACTATCTCCACTTTTTCTTATTTACCCAACCAGCCATGTGTGCCAGGAATAAAAGACCAAAAAATGGGCACACTCGCTATAACCTCCTTTCACTCTCCTGCACTACCACCACATTTTATGGCAGCACAAAATGGCGTAATTATTGCAGCTTTCCTCGTTGGAAAAAACGAACTTAAACAGGAAAGCTCTGGAAGTACGCCGTACTTTTGTACAATGTTATGTTATTTGTCTTGTTAGGTGTACTCTGTAGAGTACTACGTTGTAAATTGTATCTATTTACGATAACGGACCGTCGTCATCAAACAGACTTTAGTCAAATAATCCTTTAAAAAGAGAAAAACATCCCGTTCTCCTTTTTTAATTTAATGGTAGCTTCTACCAGAACGACTTGCCCATTTTAACTCTGCGTTCCCTTAAAAGAAAAAGAAGATAAGAGGATGAAAAAGGAAAATAACAAGTAAAGTTAATGGCAGCTGGAGCATTATCATCATCATCATCATCGCTATCCAGTTTCGTCCAATAACGACATTTTACATTCTTCTCGCTGAGTTGAAGAATTTCCTGGGCTTTCATCGAAGAATGCTTGCTTACATTAGTTCCACTGGAGAGATCTGCAGGTATCATGATCATCACGTGCATCTATCTTTCACTTCCTGCCTATTGTCTACATTACTTCAGGAACCCCAGCAACGTCGCCCAGTTTGGGAGTTTTTTTTGCCGTTCCAAATAGAAAGCCCAAAATGCCTTTGTTGTTTTTGAGGGAGAAATTGCGGTCTGCTCTGCTGCGCTTTTATCTACCAGCTCTCTTTTTGCATTATCTTTCCCCAAATGCACTTGGCCTGCTACATTGATCCATCGTTTCTCTTACGGTCTGTCTCTCCTGCTTTCTCCGGAAAAGAAAATTTCCTCATCCATAACCTTCTCCAAGAAGAGAAGCAGAAAAAGGGAAAAATATTTTAGCTTTTCACTTTCTTCTACAAAAGTTATGCTACAACGAGATCGTCAACGTCCCATGTGTTAATTTACTTGCATTTTGCATTAGCGGAGAGGAATTACACAAAGTCAGCAGAGAGTCCAGAAAAAATAGTCTTTTTTGAGGGGAAGGCCGCCCTCAAGACTGCTACTCAGCTTTGTAGCTCCTGTTGTTGCTACCAGAATAGAATCCATTTATTTTGCTATTTCACTTTGGTACCGCCGACATGATGAAACGTACTTCCTATTGTTCTTTTTTTGTTCTTTACATATACACGCAGTCGTGTACATGGCGCACTTTTCCCCAGAGACACACGTTTCACTTGTTCGCTATCTTTCTTCCCTCTCTTCAAATTATTTACGCATCTCCGGGGATACAAGAAATTAAAGGGAGCTATGTAGCTTATATACAGCAGTGGTACATTTCGTACCCGGTAACTCAACCACACCGCCGGTACACTGAAGCCAAAGTCGTGTCAGAATGAAATAAGTCACTGGAAGAAGATCCGAAAGAGAAAGTAAACAAGTTGTGTGAATGTGGTGGGGGCAGCAGCAGCAATACTATCGTTTCTTTGGCCCAACAATAACAGCAGCGTTTGTCTGTGGTTCAAGGTAAGTTGAAGTGGTAGCTGGAGTGCTCTTTCGTAGTAAGTAGGCGGGTGCGTGTGTAAAGGTACTATTCGGCGGGGTAGCTGTTGAGGAACTGCTTCCGTTCTCCATTTGCGCAAAGGGGGAAAGTAGCATGGATTTGCGAGGCTTTCAAAATGATAGACGAGACGACGAGATGCTATTGGGCAACGGTTTGCAAGAACAAACAACGAACTATTTATGGTTTTTATAGAAAGTAATGCCCATAACGACCATAGCATCGTTTTTCCTGAACTTATGCCAAAATTAAACTTTTTATTGCCTTTAAAAAACGTCACTGGAAAAGAAAAATGGGTGACGTCATTCTTGCATCTTCAAAAGCGAAACTTTGAAAGTGCATTTTTATCGTTTTAAAGCGACGAGAGGAAAAAAGAGCAGTAAACGGAACAGTAGGTCAGAGGCTAATATGCAAATTTGTTAGCCGTTCATCCGGACGGAACTATTGTCCGTGATAGTTGTAATGCAACTCTCACTCAAACATTTAAAGAAGGGGTTTTTGCTCCAAGGAGAAAATAAAGATTTAAAGTTAAGAGCTCGTCGACATTTATATTTTTTCTTCTCTGTACAGTTTTCATTATTCCTATCAGAGGAAGCACTCAATCTACCACCATGCGATACTTCCATATTGTCAATAATATTTTAACGTCGTACAAATAACACACACAACGTGTGTAAAACAAATAATTAAATAATACATAAAAATGTGGATTAAAATGTAAAGTAGGCTTCCTTTATATGTATCCGCTTCGCTACTTGTGTCCACCATGTGAAGTCGTACAACCGTACTTTTATTGTTAAAATTGGTTGTAAAACCGTAACCATTGAAGAGAGAAACGCGTCCTTTAAAATAGTTTTCTTTGCCAAATTGCTGCCATCAAGCTGCAACGGAGAGAGCGAGACTAGATAACGACAAAAATATCGTTTCCATTAAAGCACCACCCGAATTGGAGTGGAATGCACTACAACTTGACGTGTCGCCGTGATGCAATATCGGAGTAGTGGATAACATTCTCCGCTTTTTAACCACTTTTTCCTCTGCACCCGAGAAATTGGACACTTTGTAGCACGGGGGAAATGGCCTGTGAGAACCGGTAGCAGCGAGTGAACAGGCCAATGGGGAAAAACTGACTCTGTTTGCAAAATGAGTTTGCACCTTGTCGAGTTACCAAACAGGAGATTTTCTAATGGGAGGGGGAAGTAGAATAAACTCGTGATCAAATAACAATCCCATAAATTTTCATTCCGATCTGTATTTTCCGTTTCGCCGTGCTTCCCTACCTGAGGGACAGTGTACCACTCCAACGGCAAAATTATAAGGTTGGACATATTAATTCCCGGTGCAATAGACGCAGACGAGTTAGGAGCAACATCCCAGGTGCCAGAGGTCAGTCCAAGTTCGGTTAAAAATTCTAACTGTTATAGACCCACCAAATGAAAAGAAATAAACAACTACTCTAGAGTCTATTTTTTAGAATGGTCAACCCTTCCGGTTCGTTACCCCCACCCACTCACCGGTCTCTATATTCTCTCCCCAGTAGTCATTTACTTTGGCAAGAAACGAAAAGAGATTAATTCCGTATAAAATGCACGCTCAACCAGTCACTCGCGACTTGATTCCGTATCGTTGGTCAAGTGTCGCTTCGAATATTTCCTTAAAAAATAAAGCGGCTACTGCAGAGGGAAAACAAAAAATCGGAGAAATGGCACCATTAGTCACGGAAAAGTCTGAGAGAGAGAAAGATAATTTCCAAAATCCAACAAAAAATTCTGTATTCTTGGTAGAGGAAAAGAAGTGTAAAGAGAGAGAGAGGAGAGAGAGAGAGATAGACTGATGCGTAAGTTTATATGCGCAGGGAACACGTGAGGTGCACACAAATGTCACCTGATTTCACTGCGGGTGGGGAACATTATCTTTTTATGCTACTCTCTCTCTCTCCCTCTCTCTCTACTTATTCTGTCATTGACTTCCCTGGATGCTGTTCACCGGTTTCTTCTTTTGTCCTACAACTACCCCGGTATTTTTTTTTCTTTTTCCCATTACAATTTTTCCATCTTCAGTTACAATCAAACCCGGCTGTTCTTTGCTGGATTTTGGTCCCTCCTCTCCCTTCCTCTGTTGTATTTTCCCCCTTCCTTTCGTGACATTGCGGGATATAATATGGAAACGATATTACATTATTGGATTTTCCCGGACGATGCATTTTGGCACATCACGTTCACACGAGAATAAATTGGAAAAGAGGAATCCATCTAGGGAGACTCGGTTTTGGGTGAAATAAGTAGTACGAATTATGTACCCCGTCACATTCAACCTCTTTCGGATCGCATGTGGGTGTAGTTGGTATGTATAAGAGCCATCTAATTTTTACGTTTTTAATGGCAACTCACAGTGCTACCCGTACCCCCGTCTCTTCAAATAAGCCTGGTGTAGGGTTGAATGCTACCTCGTCTCTGCTCAGAGCTTTCTCTGTCGCGATAGTTGGATATGGAGAAGTGCAGTGTATTATAAGGGAACCCCCTACTCCACTTGTGCAATCCACTCAATCTCATATTATTATGCATTCCGAATCATATCTTGAGTTTCTCTGCATATTTCAAGTGGAAAGCAAATAGTTTGATGACGACAGCAGAAATCCGTTCTCTCTCGCCTAGAAAATGGACAGGTCTTCATGCAAGGTACATAGCATATTCCTCTGCAAAGTATAATTCATTTCTTCGTCATCTATTCCCTTTCTCTCTTTCCAGTCTCTGTTTTCAGCTTCCAGTCACACAATCAGAAAGCTGGCGTACTTCACCACATACTGTAGTATATCAATCCAACGTGGAGAAGTGGAGGAGCAGCAAGAATTTTTAATGGAATATCAGGATCTGTAATACAATTTTGAGGAGAGGCGGAGACACACAGAAAGAGCGGAATTAGCATAACATTCACGTATAAATGCAGTCATGCTTGGATCCTGTGTGCAGCAGGGCGAGGCGGGGTGCACTGTTGTAGCAGGGGCAACAGCACTCAAAATAGTACTACCATTCTTGGGATTTTTCTGCAGAAAACGTTGCAATTCTGTGGTATGACTGTTGAACAAATGTTTGATGAACTCCGCAAGTGAGTCTATCGTGGGGGAGTCAAGGCAGAAGAATGAAAATAAAATTTCAGAAAGACCGATTGACAAAGGATGTAATACCCAATTTTCTGCAGAATTAAAACAGTTTAAAATCGACATCAGTATTATCAGTATAACACCATTCTTCAATCACAAGTGGACAACATCTAGAAACATATTAGCATTTATTTTGACATAATAAATATTGAAGATAGCATTGAAACCTTACATACGGAACCGTTAAACTGAGGAAGAGTAAAATTACGACAAATTGAAGCAAGTAAAAAGGGAGCACTGGTAAGCTACAATTCACCTAAACAGTTAGGATGTCTCATCGTCAGGGTAACAGTCTTTCTACTTTCTAACTTCGTAAGTTGTATTCTTCTTTTGCGTATTTCACAGGGGTTGTTAAGTTTTTACATCCTACTCGAACGCTCTAATACATGTTGAGTTTATGTATCTAATATTGAGGCAGTAGTATGCAAAATTGTATAGAGATAACATACAGAGATGCATATCATCGGGTAAATTCTATTGAAGTACTCTCGACTGTGACCGAAACCATGACAGATAGGAAGAGAAATCTGTGTATATCAGCAGTCAGCCTATGGTCAGTATATATAAGTCATCATCCATTTAAAATGCACACCGTCTTGTATTACACAACAAGCCTGGAATTTATTTAGAAGACAAAAATTCAAAAGCACCAGACAACCCATGATTTATTATGTATTAGCATGAACTCCGTGATCCTCCCAATATCAATAACTAATGAGTCGCCCAGACATTTTTTTATCTACAAATGCAATTTTGTATCCAGTTTGGTTGTAACCTGGTTGGGTCAGACCTCAGCACATTCTAGCAACTGGAATTTTGCTATTTTGTACAAGAGGGGAAAACGAACTGACTACACGACGGTTGGTACTTACTAACTCTCCATCCCAAGCTTAGTAATTAATTTGTTAGTTTGACACATCATTTACGCCAGATTGACGTTGCATCATTTTTGAGGTTTTCCTTCCTGCGGTTTATAACCATCCCTCCCTCTTTCATCTTTGTGGTTATGCAACCTTACCGGTATCCTGCCTTTCCAACAAATACCAACCTTTGATGAGCTTCACCCTTCGCAAGACAAAACGAACGGGCAAGTTTGACTTTCAGTAAGGCTGTATCTTTCCCCGAACCGGAACTCGCATGTGTGTGTATGTTTGCTGGTTTGTGTTTTTAACAAGCCTATTTGTAAACCAGATATTATTGATTCACTTGATTATGCGGTGAGTAGCGAAAATACTTGTCAGTATACCTATACATGTATATATACTTGTGTGTGTACCACACTCCAAGACAAAACTTTCTTAAGGGCACACACTCACAACCGCAGATGGGGGATCGTAGCGTAACCGAGAAATGAGTAAAATGATGTTTTGCCTGCGTGTCTTGTTATGATGAGAGGAATGATAATATTTTTTTAAAACATGATATATGGTATGGAGCAAGCTTTTCCCCAACGTGATATGAAAGCAAGCACTTTTTTCTGTAGAGAGAAAAAGAGAGAGAGCAGAGGAAAAACATCCAAAGCTACTCTCTTCCTTTGACATACATGCACGGTTGTCTATTTTACCAGGGAGTATTTCATGTCCGCCTGTTTTCTATTTTTTCCTCGATATTACTTTCCCTTTTTTGTCCGTTTCCTCTCTTTCCGTTTTTAGTTAAGGTTCATTCGCCCTTCTTCCTCTGGCCTGTAAATAGGTTGCCTGTACGCGGTTTTGCGATAACGCCAACAGCTACTACTACTACTCTTCTCTCCGCTTTTCTTTTTCGTTGGTCTGCTGACTATGATGGATTACCTACTTTACTGGGCCGTCGTCCCTTTCAAATATTCTTCCTTTAATAATAAATGCTTTCCCTTGATGAACGCGTGTGTGGTGGCTACAGAGAGAAAGCGGCTTTAATTTCAGCCGCGTCTTTGATACCGAAGAGGTAAAGGCACCATCATCATCCCTGTAAGAGAAAGGAGGAGGTATATACCCACCCGTCTTGCTTTCCATTTTCTCCTCTTCTTTGTCTGCCTGGTCGAAGAAGAAGGCCCTAAATAATTACATTACATCCCGAACTGTATCACTGCAATTATTATTTGACTCTCCTTTTCCTAGGCAATTTTCTCGGGGATTAATGTAACGGAATTGTGGCTACCGCTTACTATTCCCAAAATTACATCTTCACATCTAAATAAAATCTTTCACTCTTTACTGCCGCGCTTTTGCATCTTAATGGATCTCCTCCTGTGGCGGGGAAGCAGCTGTAGGAAGGAAATTTGCAAGGTTTGTTGATGTGTCAGTAACCTTGTTTACTTTCATCGTTACCGTTATAGGGATAGGTAGCCCGTATGAAATGACTCACTCAAAATATGAATGGTCTGGAGAGTTGGCCTACTTTCGGGGAAATTCCAAAAACTGACAGGAATTAACAGGCTATACGGAGAAACGGTTCCCCTGTCTTTGTGTCCTCCACCAAATGGATCAACGTAATTGCCACGGTAACTCGCAAAATGGAGAGGCAATGGAGGTCATCCATCATGCAGCATCAGCAAGCTGTTTTAATGAAACTGCAAATTGTACCGTTTTTGTGTTAAACGAACCAATTGTTGGAGTCAGAGTAATGATGTTAGAAATGTCGGTGGGGAGGGAGGCATATGGGAAGCGTTCTTGTCCAGAGAGGATGTAAAGGGTTCTACGAAATAAGCAGGATTCTTACAGCAACAAAAAAATGCACAGCAAATCGACTCGACACTTCTAAAGAGATGAACGTCAAGGTCAGAATACATTTTGGCCTTAAATTGTGTAATAAAGAGTGTCATAAAAGGAGTTGTGAATTGTGAAGAAATGTGAAGAATGGAGAAAGCCTTTCATTCTTGAAATATTTTTATCGTCGTTTTCTGCTCGAATGAAAGTTTATTTCACATTTAAGCATTTTTAATTGGGTCGCAGCTGGTATTCTAATGAATACAAGAAGTAGTTCATATATGCACATGTAAGTTCTCCAAGGCTGGGTCCTCAAAGAAGGAGAAAGTGGCAGTCACAAAGAAGAAATCCGGTATAATTAAGAATAATGGAGGAGAGGCAACCCAGGCGATTTATAAGTAAATGAGGCAAGTTGAGTGAAGACGGAAAAGCCAAAGACAAGAGTATATGTGTGACTGCGTGACGTTAAAAAAGACGTTTTCTTCATGCTGGTGTTATCATCACTATTAGGCAAATGGCTAGAGTGGAATGACTCTTCTCCTTGGTAGCAGCAACAACTATACCAGAACGAAAAGCACTTTGAAGCATCATCACAAAATGACAGTGTTGTTGAGAGGTTGCTAAGAATGGACGATTTTACAAAAAAAGTGTCGAGACAAAGAAGACGACAAAAGGAAAAGCCAACATTCTTACAATTTGTGCTTGTGCATCACCAGTTCTACTTTACTTATCGTGATCTCCATCTCTCTCTCTCTCTCTCTCTCTTTGTTAAAATAGCAACAGAGAGAAAATAAAAAGCGGAGTTTGAGTGTCAAAACAAATGGAATCTAGCATTCAGCGTTGTAGCAGAAGAATAAATTGAAAGCACTCTCTAGACGTACTATTTTTTCACACAAAATATGTTGTAATAATGAAATACATATATACATATGCACGTATATACGCTCGCAATAATAAGGTTTGTCTGGTCTGGCAGAAGAAGAATGCAGCAGTGCAGAAAGAAAGTGAGGAGGAAACTACGTTTCATACTTCGTGTCTCCATTCTTTTCCCGTTTCTTCGCATCGCTAAAGGCGAGAGAAATCTGGAGAAGGGAAAATGTTCTGGAGAGGTGGTATGGCTGTGGGCGTAATAAAACATGTGCACCTATCCTTCACAACTAATTACCTCTTTCTTTTCCCTGTCACGCTGCTATAGACACGTCAAAAAGGCAAAAAAAAAAACTTTTTAGCTTTCACGCTTTCTGAGACGACAGGTTGAGGAACAGTCAACTGGGTAATATCACTTATTCACCGGCAGTATTCAATTCGAGCATGCATGTATGTGGTATGGTTCAAAAGAAATAAGAAACGGTCTGCTTGGTAATTCCTGGAGGCAGCGAACAATTGAGCACCCATGCGCACAATTTGCTAATTTAACTTACACAAAGACGAACATTGCACTCTGCCTACACGTTAATGTAAATAGTTTTTAATAAAAAAATTATTAATATCGTCATCGTCACACCAAGCGAATCGATCATATTTATATTACCTAAGTCAATCTTGAGAAGGCGTGGGTGGAATAATATTATTTTGTTTATTAAATTATTTATTGTAGCAACCGTTTTCCAGACATACTGCTCGTACGTCTTCCACCGGATATCCTTCTAATTTTTGGGAAGAAGTGGCCCCTGTTGCTACCAGCAGCAATAGAAATGTAAAAGGGATCGAGAGTTAGTTGTAAAAAGGATTCTCATATCTGCTGCAAAGATCGTTTAAAATGTGTAAATATTTTGACAGAAAATTCACGATACAAGTCTACCATTTAAATAGGACCGCGTTAACTTAACGAATTTGAAGGCGTACACTACTGCCCTAGAATAAAATCAAAATAAAAGCAATATCGCATTTTAATGGGTTTTACCGAGATGTCATTCCTTTTGGTAAATGTGAGTGGTAATCTGACATGGTGCATGGAGTGGGAGAAAATGACGCGTCAACTATTAATGGACAATATCACAACTAATAACAGGAAATGTACACACAATGCCCTATAGAAATAATTGAGTAACCCCCTGTCCTTTACACTTTGCACGCCAATTTTTCCTGACAATGACACGATATTTATGTAGTATTCTACATAAGAGCGGGAAACAGGCGAGAGACACAACCCAGGCGCTGGTAAACATTACCACTGTACCTTTGCAGGAACGTTAATGGGGAAAGTAGCCTGACATTTTCGCGACTTTGAGTAGTTAACAACGATCGTCGACCTAAAGCGTGTTGTTAGGTACTAGAGATCCAGGGAGCCGTGTTTCGGGTGACAGGGGAGTGTGTATACAGGGAGAGAGGTGCAGTAGGCACACAAGCATAAGAACAAAAAGGTCATTAGTTGTCATTCATAATTTTGAATGCGCAGATAAAACAAATATTTGCACGGGTAGGGAAGCAGAGCGTAAATTGCTAAAATGTGTCACCAACGTTTGAAATATTTTGTGACAGCAGCAGCAGGAGGAGGACAATTCTGTCGAGCGAGGCAGTGTAACGGGAAAGCAACAGAAATGTTATATTTTGGTGCAGAGTACCACATCAACATTCCAGAGGGAACGCGATTTGTACAAGGAAATGTGGCCCATTTGCACTGATTGCGAATTCCGTCATGCAATAATAATAAAAATAAATTGTTGGAAGGACTCGCACTACTACTGCTGCTACTACAGGCACATAGCTACTACTACGATGGCACCAACATTACCATCGCCATAGCATACGCAAAAAAGTATAAGTGGAAAAGTCGAGAAAAAATTGAGAAAAAGGAGAGATTTTTTAGCAGAACAACTGCGAATATTACACATATACACGGCATATTATACTCTTTTTTTCTAGCTCTAGGGGACTTGTACACAAACGTGAAGAGTGTGTGTAATGTGTCGCGTGAAGTGGAGTATTGGAATAAGCAGGTCGTACAAAGAGAGAAAAAAATGTTTCTCCTTGTGGTTAACACGAGTGTCTCGTGTAATGCGATATGAAGAGAAAAAAAGAGATGGTTTTTCGCCATGCATAATAATGATATGTTTGGTTTGTAGAAATCACACTGCGGATTATTACGATGTAGGAGCATAGGAACGGTTTTCGAGGAAGGTCAGGCTTGTCCGTCTGCCCTTGTGTGGCAGAATTTTTCATTAAATGCAGATATACCAGTAATATTGTTGATAATTGGCAATATAGAAAAAAAAATTAATTATACACTTTTATACAACTTGTTTAAAATTTTGACGATATCTTTAATGTCACTACTGTGCAAATGGTGTTGATAATTTGCTACTTTTCTAAATTTCTTTGTTTGTTTCACGGTGATATTCGTAGCAGAAATCTGTAAAGAAATATAAGCACGTACACACACCATTTTCGTTTTTCCGTGGCGACTGTAATGTAAGGGCAGACACACGCAGGGTACCTAATCACCGTGCTTGCATCAACATCACATATCATGTCAACATAAAGGGCTTAATTGTGTTTAACTTTGATTTTGACATTTGGGTTGCCGTTATGACCAGAAAAAGAAAAATGAAAGGGAAATGGTCGTCATAACCAACATCAAAAGAAGTAAGAGGGACTTTCCTCTCGCGAAAAATTCAATCCTGGCAAAATAATAATAATGTTCCCTTTGTGACTTTCCTGTGTGACTTCTTGGTAAACAGGTAGGTGCCTGCTACAGTTTCCCCGTAAAATATATTCTTGAGGTCTTTCTCCGGGAATAAAAACGTAATACGTAATTATTATCCGTCAGATTGAAGCTTACGAGTGTGATGATTATTACGGGGGGCAGTCACGAGAACCCACACACCAAACAACTAAAACAACTTGTTAGTTTCGTCAGGAAAAAACAGTTTTGATGGTCAGAGAGAGAGAATTTAATATAAAAAGGAAATGGACACGCACACACAGCGTGTACCCTCATTTAGAAATGGGGAGATAGGGGGACCTACATAAAACAAAAATAAATCATTTTCTTTCTGCAACAGAATTTGCAAGCAATATTTTTCTACGCACGCAGGACTGGTTGACGTAATGTGTGTATTTAGGATGGGTGACCTGCTGGGAGGTTTCCAACGATATTTATTGAACTTCTGGTGGACCTGTCTCATAAGTGAATTTATGCACAACATGTTATGTGTAAGTAGTTAAGCGCTGTAGTTAAAGGGAACTTGTTTTGTAAGAGGCTTCTCCGTTTCTATACGGTGTGACCATTAACTTGGAATGTTTGCAAAATGAACGTCACAAAACACGATAAGCATTACATACCTGCTAAACATAAACAGCTACACATAACAATCAGAACATCATTCCTTTTCCATGAGACGAAGGATATTTTATCTGGAGAGGTGTTCAATATACTCATAATCTACATAAATGTTTATAATGTTAAGCGACATTGAAATTATACATTGCAGATTTCCAAAAAAATTGAGGGATTTTGTATTACATTTGAAAGGACGGTTTGCACAAAAACTGTTACCATTCCTGTATCATTCCTTACATGACGACCAACGTGAAGGAGAGACTCTATCCATAATGGTTTGCAATGAAAAATTCTCTAGAAAAAGGAAAATTGCAAATTCTGTAAATACTGCAGTGTCATTGTATACAGATATAAAAACTTTTGTTTATTTTGTAATTTGATTGTTTTTTATTATAGGCAGAGTAACGTAAACTTTCAGCGGTGTTTTTTGCATGGGTTCATGGCGGTTGGTACGTTGCGGTCACCCACCCAACCGCACTACTACACAGCGATGGACTAATTGTAAATTATATGTAAATAAAAGCTAAGGGTGAAAGAATTCCGTTTTGTTGCCCTTAAATAGTCATATCGTATGATATTTGGCAACATATAAATTATAAGTTTTAAAAATGAAGAAAAATTAGCATCCTTTGCAATTAATCGGTTCTATTGTGTATACAACATGCAAGCGTCAATATGACTTGGTATGACAATTATACGTTAGAAAAAGTTTAATACAGAATTGAATTTTCGTGTTTCATGAGTTTGCTCTATTATACGGCACTAATTACTAAATGTTTCACATGAAATCATATACAATCAAATGTCATTTGTTCTTCCACCTAGACCGCCGTATGTGGTGCAACAACTTATATTACTAGTTAGATGATATATATGGTCATGATACGAATCTTTAAAATGTTAATGAAAAAGTTTTAATAAGTTAAATATCTGTACAGTTCGCAGTAAACTATCAACGTTTCGTGCAGGATTTTCTGCTAAAAATGCTTTCAATTTGTATTAAAAACAAATCAAAGTACCAATTAAACGATTTCGACGCTACTAGATACTTAAACTTACATAGCCCAAGCAAACACATGAGCAGGTAAGCTGTACTTGATAGCTTGAGTAAAGGTGCATATCGTATGTTTATAGGTCGCTATAAAAAGTGTGACACGTGGCATAATAAATAGGTGTTGGAATATTGAGAAGCACCTCTGTTGTGTGCGTAATGTATTTTTAACACAGTAACAGTTGGAACTAAGAAAATCCAGTGTTACTACTACTCTTATTTGTACTAGATCTACTCGTTTCATCAATAACATCGCCATTATCCCCATCAGAACAAAACATTAAAAGCGGAAATAAACTTGAACTGCTTGAAATAATGAACCCCTCCTTTTATTTACCTTTTTCCACATCTTCCCCGTCAATACCCGCAACAACGTCGACTAGGCTCATTTACTGTATGAAATTCCGTCTGTAGCCAAAAGCAATTCCCAGTTGCCATTACAGTCCATTCACGCACGTACACTACAGCACAAAAAAACGGAGAGAAAAACAATGTTGTTTTTCTTTTGGAACAGGCGGGAAAATAAATGTGTGCGCACCCATACGCGAAAAGTAGTAGTATCACTACAGTTGGTAGAGTGAGTGTCGGAAAAGAAATTGGAAGGAGGACGTCAGTGCAAAAAAATTGGGTTGTATTGCTTCTACCATCATTGCGGATGGTTATAGTCATCGTGATCATCGTAATCGTCATGACCCTCTTCTATTTATTATTTTCTTTTCGTGGAAACAGTTACCCATATAATGGAACAGAAAAGAAACCTTATGCTTTTAACGCACCGATAATGCCAACTGTATAGGTAGTCTAGTTGGACGAATGGAATATTTTATTTTACACAAAAACATAATTCGCCCTATTCTCGTTCTAGTTGGTGCGCTCACGAAAATTAGAAAACGGAGTAGATCTTCCTGCCGAAAGAGAAAAAACTATTTCGCCAAATGGCATTTCTGTTTGGGTTAAACACAGCTTTTGTGGGTTTTGTTTTTACCAATTATTTTTCGTATTATTTCTTCCCCCCAAAATATTTTTCACTTTACTGCGAAAAACAGTGAAAATAGGTGCCTGTCAGTGTTAATGCCCTCGTATCAGTAGTATATATAGTAAAATGAAGTGCGTTGTATAAACATGTACAACTTTGTCTCATGTTGTGTCCATAATTTATTAAGCCGCTTACAGACAGTGTCCTCGTTGCGATACCAGTTATCTACATATAACACATACTACCTCAGTTATAATTACATTGTCCAATTAACTATGTAGTCTTTAACATCCATGCTCATGATGCTCACACACGATAATTATGTCGTCTCTTCCCAGCTTAAATTATTAAACTTTTATTCCACTATTATTCTATTAAATTATCCCAGCTTTATTGCCCCTATCCTTGGTGTCCTCGGCTGAAAGTCGGTTAGTACCCTATTTATTTATTGTTTTACGAACAAAAATATTCGTAGTAATGGGAGATAGCTGTACGGTAAGTAAACAATTTTGGGGCAAAAAGTATTGTTTTTAGTACAATTATTAGCGTTATTTCCACACATAATCATCTCGGTTCATCAGTCAGGCAGTTTGTTATTATCACCGGGGTTAAATTACGTCAATAAACCGTCATTGGGAAGGCCAAATGTTTTTTTGAAATTGTCCGGTTCATTTTTTCCTGTTGGTACATGTACCAAATAGGTAATACCCTGCTAAACTGCCGCGGAAAAGAAAGACAGGCCGTCAGAATTGTACGGAGATAAAGCGAAAGTAATGAATACAGCGATTGTACGACAGGGTCATCATTGCCAATTTTGAGGCGTCATCATCATCCCATCATTTTGGAAATGTGGAGGTCTCTGAAGGTTTTTTATTGTTATGTCATTGTAGTCGGCTTTGGCGGGACCTTCATTTGCCATTTAACATTTTGACAGGGGATGCCCATCAACGGGATCCTTATTATTTCCCCAAAAATGACTCTCATTGTCGTCATTGTAAATGTGTGCAATTGTGCTTTACATTTGACGCTCTCTCGCATTATACAGTGGAGCTGTATAATAATGCTTTTTTTGTGTATGAGGCAATTGGAGCTGCCAAGAGCCCGTTATCTGTAAGGAGCCAGGCCTGACACCACACTGCCACGATCAATTAGAGTGTTCTTGAAGAGAATGATGGTACTCTGCAATTTTAGCAAATATATTTTGGTACGCGGGAATTTGCCATTTATTGCAATGTTTCTCCCAACTTCGCAGAAAGTTTTGGAACATTTCAGTACTAATGTGAGCAGTACTAACACGGTTCAAAAGGCAATGATTGTGGTTGTAAATACTAATTAGCTGTCTAAACTACACAACAAAAACGGCTCTTTCCATGACAGCCGCATGGGTGGCCCTGGCCCTGAATAAAAAAAGTATCGCGCCGACCATGTCCTCCTTTTCTCTCTCGCCATCAACACCTCCTCTTTTTTTGCGACTTTTAAAAGTCCCTATAATCCATCCTCCTTGACGGATATGGGGAACGCGAGGAAAATATTATATTTTTCAATTTCCTCTCCCCGCACGTTTTTCTTGACGGACACAAAAGCTAAAAATCGACAGACTGACTCTCTGCCGCAGACAATCCAAATATAACTTGCCATCCTACTCAAAATGCCTCACGGAATGGACAATCCATCACGAACCGAAGACAAGAGAAAAAAAAGAAAAAGAATTTCTTCGCGTTTTATTTCATTATTTTTCTCGCCTTTCAATTTAGCCCCCAAATGTAAAAGATGAATAGTGTGTGAAAGTGAAAGGATGGCAGAAAGCAAGTCCCTATATTTGTCTTTCCTTTTTGTCTGCAATATTTTTTTTCTCTTTTCTGCGGCTGTTCTCCGTTTAATGGAGAAACCTCTCTGTGACAACAATGTATTGTGCAAGCAATAATAGGCCGTAGTACTGCAGTTTTATTCAAACTTTCTCTGCCCCATAACATCCGTTTTATTACTTCTTTTCCCATTCACTTTTATTCCTGCACTGCAGCTGCTGTTTTGAAGGCAATTCTCTCCTTCAATCGTCATCGTTTTCCCTCGCTCTCTCGTACTTCTCCTCCTCCTCCTCCTTCTTCTTGCTTTCTTGTTCGATTTCTCATTTTCTTTTGCTGTGCTTCCACACGAAAGACACATACACACTCTCGTGGTATGCACCAGACAGAGGGCATGCCGTCTTTTCCGGTTATGTTATGCACTACCTTACCTACATTAGTTTGTGGGAAACTTGTAATGAGATTGGGAGAACCGGATTTCCTAATAACAGTCGTAAAACTCCACACACTGTTTTACGAGGGTCAATAAAAACGAGAGATACCAGACGGAGCCACCCACCTAGAAAGACGGTAAGACGCACACAAAAGGATACTTTCATCTCTCTCTCTCTCTTCTATGCCGTCATGATTTATTCTTTTACCTTGGCACACTAAACGGGAAACTAGCAATATCGCGCCATTCCTTATTATTGCCAATTGATTGCCTTCTCTCTCTCCAGTCGTGTGGATTTCTTCAAGAATATGCAAACCCAATATGGGTTGTAATAATAGCAGTCCTCTTCAAATTACTTTCCCTCTCTCTCTCTCTCCCACCTCTCCAAAGATAAAAATGTTCTGCGGTACAGGCCCCNCCCGTATAGAGTTACTTAATCCAGCCTAATCATGGCATTATCAAATTACCCCACACACGTGGAGGGATAAATTATGAAACTTTTTTTCTCCTCCTGAAATTGCTCCCAATAAAAGTGTCGTCCGCATTTTTGGGTGATGTAGCTCCAAGAGCTGCATGGGTAATAGACACTCAACTTTAACAAGCTTACAAAGTGTGTGTAGGTACACGTCATAATGGGTTTGCCTCTCTCCAGACTAAAGAAAGAGTTATTACCGGTATTCATCATCAACAACGGCCATCATCATCATCACCATCGTCGTCGTCATTAAAACGAGAATAGAAAAAAAGACCTGAAAGAAAGTTGATAAATGGCTTTATTTCTTTTTTCTAATAATTAAGCCTCTTGTGTGATTATAGTTTGGTAGGTACGGGGGAGGGAGAGTCGCCCTTACATTGCCCGCTCTGGGTACACTTCCGTGTTTTCTAGGAGGACAATGAAAAATGAAGTAGAGGAACGTGTACCGGTAGGAACAAGTCCAAAATTTGGGTGCGTGCAATACTCCAACATTTTCTACCACCAACAAAAAGTAATGTGTATGTAGCGAAGCATGTTAGTGTAATTGTCACAGTGAAGGAGAAAAAATATGTCGGGATAACGGGCTGATAAAAAATTTATGTAAAAAAGCGATTATAACAGAAAAAGGAAAGGGAGAAGAAGGCAAACGTTAAAAATAAAGAGGGTCAACACTGGCTAGTGTGACAGTCAGAGACCTGCGCGTCTCTTTACAATGCCGAAGTTATGGTATGACTTAAGACGGTTTCCTGTTACTTGTTAGTTTGTTTGGTTAGTGAAGTTGATTAATATTTATTTTGAAGAAATCAATATACGTAAAAAGCAGATTTAACGAGGGGCGGGAATTTTGTAGAGGTTTCTTTTATCAGTAAGAAGACTAAGACAAGTGTCTCGTTTATTATAGGTTAGGGCTCGTTTAGATATTTCGATTATTTTGTGTGCAACCAGGTGTAAATTTTTTAACAAAGGGATTTCCCATTCCGTCGGTATTGATCTTACCCTGTTTTTCTAAGTAATTCAAGGTTGATTAAGAAAGTGTAGAACCAACGTGTAGACGAGTGATTTAGGTCTGTAAAATATTACACAGGGTAGTCGTTGTAGTATTTAGAAACCGTTCAGTTTATTCCTTCAATTTGAATTATACGCAACTAAAGAAACAGGTTGAACACTTCCAATCGTTTTGAATTGATATAGCAGCTGAAATGGATGTAATGCGTTGAAACGAAGCGAAACAAAACTATGAAAATACTTCCTATAATTTTTCAAGCAAGCATATAATATTCTAATTCTTAAAATTAACTTACAATTCAGAGCAATTATTTATAAAGAAAGAAACGTAATTACTGCTGATGTTTACAAGCCTAGTATTTTGCAAAATTAATTACTAATTACCTGAAATGTTCTGTTGCCAGCTATTTAAGTGTCTGAAAGAGTGTAACAATTGAAGTAGATGCTGCGCCAAGTAATAAATAGTTTACACGGCATTACACGCTTTTTTCCACGGAAGTACTACTCTTTTTCTTTGAACTGGCTGTTATTACTTTTTTAAACTAATTAATTTAATGGGCGGTTTGTGTGCTCTACTTTATTCCCGCGCGTAATATGCATAACGTGTGATGGTGACGACGATGATTTGTGATCAATTATTTACGTAACCACATGTATGCGGTTTCGCTTTGAATACTACAGCATGTTACACATTTAATACCGACTTTCGAATATCAGTTAAATACATGCATTAAATTTTAGGACCGGCCTCGCCCTTGAACACAGGTTTAGAATTCCAGGAGAAAACCATAATATCCCATTCTCCATGCAACGTCAATATTGACGGCAAAAATCATCATGAATAACTTAGGAACACGCTTTCTCTTATCAAAAAATGTGAATTACACATCTCCTCGGATCGATTGTGTTCTAAAAATAAACACTCTGCCACTTTAAAAACTGTCCTTCTATTTTCCTTCTATCCAATAGCCATTTACTTTCATTCCATTCAATTTGAAGGGTAAATACGTCAAAGATGAGGCCATACTAAACAAACCCATGACAATTCGGTGACAGTTTCCGTTCATCCGCAATTATCCGATAATATAATGATGGAATATAACCGTAAAAGGAGTCCCATACGGAAAAACCTTGTGATGAGCAATGAGCCGTGGCGATAAACCCACCAACGGCATACATACATCCCGAGGGCTACTTCAAACAAAATGGAAAAGTACAAATTACTCACGGTGAATGAATGGCATGTGGACGACCTTGACACTGGGTATTGGGGTTGCGTGTTTTGCTCTGTTGTAAGTTTGCGTTTCCCTAATGGGAATGAACTAATGGAGAAGGAACGAGAATAAAATTGCACCCATCATCATCGTCGTCGTAGTCGTCGTCCAAAGAGGAAGAAACAAAATGAAATGTTGCTAGGGCACAACGGGTGTCTGGTGAGAAATCGGGTGTAATTTGTTTATTGCATGCGAGTATGGAAAAGTTGAAGAGAAATGCAAACACGACAAAACGCTCGAATGAATATTTGACAAATGCGCGTAAATATAAAAGTGTTTTAGAGGGGGGTTTTTAGCTTACCGTATTATTAGCAAGATTACTGACACGACATTTGAGTTCCCCTCGTTGGCCCGCCAAAACGGTGACATTCCCTAGTGACTCGATCCCAGGCTTTCCATTTCCGTGCGGCATGATCAACATCATGGCTTGATGTCCATTACCATGATTATGGTTATGATTATGATTATTGTGCCCACCTTTACCACTATCACTAACCATGGAGCCATCCCGTATAAAACCACGATTTCTTTCTTTCGGGGAAAACGCAACGGATGAGGTAGCAGACGCGGTAAGGGCGGAGGCGGAAACTGGCGGAGACCTGTCTCCGGGTCCCATGATGAATGCGACCTGACTCCCGGAATTACCTTCGCCGCACAGAGCCACCACAAGGAAGAGGATCACTGGGAGCCAGGAGGAGGGGGAAGAGGACGAGGGCGGAGAGGAATTACCAAGAAAAGTGCCAAAACCCATTATCGTCAGTCTCATCGTGGCGCGAGTTAGTTGAGATTAGAGGAGAGCTAGGAGAAGAAACAGTTGTAAACTGGAGGGGTGACGGAGCGCTCACTTTTCATTTGATTGATTGTACGCAAATTACAGAGAAACGCTATATTTGGCGGAGAATCACAGAGAACTAACAAGGGTGGGAATACGCATGTACGTGTTAAAGTTTCCCGGAAAAGGTGTGGACTCTCTGGGCATTTTGCGCGGTGATAATATACTTAACAGGTTCATTTGCAATGGCGTGTCAAAAAAATCAGGTCGAAAATGATAAACGGGGAGAGCACCGATAATAATCGCCCAAAGTGTTCCAAGAAGATAAAAATTGCTAGTAGGACGCTCTCTAAATTGCGAAGATTTCTCTGAAGGATTCCAATGTACCTTTCTGACTTAACGGCAAACGGTAGAACGTTGTCCTGAGGGATGACTGGTTTTCAAAAACCTGCAAAACAAAGAATAAAATACAAATTAGTCCAGTTAAACACTTCAAATTGTCTACGTATATTGCTTGTGGCAAATTTTGCCTAATATTAGCAAATTTCTTTTTACGGCCAACTGCAACGCCGTTTATGCTAGAAGACAAAATATGTTATATGAAATTACGTACAGGTACACTTGCACTTTAGGGTTTGAATGTATATCGACATTGCTAGATGTTTCATTGATACTTTTTTTTGCATTGCACATAAAATAAAGCCATACGGTTCCCAAACGTTTACCTTTTGGTCCTTTCACGCACCACGAGTTAAAGGGATACGCTAAATTTAGCGAGAGACACAACCTGAAAAAAAGAATTGGCAAATTTTGCCTAATATTAGCAAATTTCTTTTTACGGCCAACTGCAACGCCGTTTATACTAGAAGACAAAATATGTTATATGGAATTACGTGCAGGTACACTTGCACTTTAGGGTTTGAATGTATATCGATATTTCTAGATGTTTTCATTGATACTTTTTTACATTGCACATAAAATAAAGCCATACGGTTCCCAAACATTTACCTTTTGGTCCTTTCACGCACCACGAGTTAAAGGGATACGCTAAATTTAGCGAGAGACACAACCTGAAAAAAAGAAGATTTACGAGAAATGATATGGAGAGAGGGTTTCACGACGCCAGGTGACGTTCACCTATTTTTTTCTGTTTTCCCACACTGTAGCCGGTACTATGATTAGAATAATATTCTGGGGACGAATATACGGACTAAAATACGACGAGTTTTGTCCCAGCAGTGTGTACAATGTGCAAAATTTATGGACCAACAAAAGAATTATAAAGCATGATGGAACGGCTGTTTTTTTTCAGCAGCAGTGGTGATGCTGGGAAAGTAGGTCTTTCCTGTGCCACATGAAATTGAACATGGATTCTCCAAGAAAGAGAGAGAGAGAGAGAGAGAGCCTATTTGAAACAGACCTTGCCTTGTTGTATTATAGTTTCATCATAACCTAGATTTTCTCTCTATTTCGCATCAATTTTTTCCTGGATAACTTTCTGGGAGAAGAAAAGATGCAACATTACCCACTTTCCAGGTATACGACAACGTTGGGAATGAATAGGTGTGCGACGGGTACTTCAAAAAAGCAGAAAGTTTAAATATTCTCCTTGGAAACTGTAACAACCATGGTCGTCACCGCTGCTCCGGGGAAACTAATCTGCATTCTCTCTGGAAAAACATGTACCAACGACGGTATTAATGTTTCGACGCGCAGTTCAAGATAAATATGTATTTCTTTGTGTGTGTGCATATACACTACCCCCTCCCTGTTCAAACCGCTCCCGGTTTATGCACACAACAGCTCCCATCACCATCATGATCACGATGACTCAATCTGGGAAAATATTAATTTTTCTGAACATCTGACTGACTTGGAGAATGTAAGGAAGGAAAGCAGCTGCTGAAACAGGAATTAATTATGAAGCTCTAAAAAACCCTGACTTCTTCCCATGTTTCCCTCCTTATTCCTGTACCTTCCTCAATATTCCAGAAAGACGTAAGCAGTCAGTCAGTCGAGTCGTCAGTTGTAGATCAATATTTCCCTTTTTCTCTCTGTAGGTGCACCAGAGAGAAAGAGTGAAGAAAATGGAAACTAGAAAAAGTTAAAAATAGCCAAAAAGTACCATAAGTTTGAAGTACATCCTCCTCCCTGCAACAAAGATATTTTGAAGAAATGGCAGTTTCAGTCAAACGCTGCTGTGCGATAAGAATCTCTCGCGAGTAAACAAAGGCTTAAGACATTATTTAGTTTGGAGGTAGCTCCTTATTTTGTATGACTGTAAGTGTGTCGGTCCACATGAAATATTTATGGCGACGGGGGATTTATTTATTCTCTCGGGGAAACAGGAAAGACGTAAGCATTCTCCATCAGACAGGAACAAAAAAAGTGCACCAGGCACAACAATGCCAGTTATGAAAGCTAAAGAAAAAGCGCAAAAAATGTATTCTTTATTCTTGGTTGTAGTTTAGTAATGGCTTCATTATCCGAGACTGATTTTGCTTTGCATTTTGCAAAGTTGATGATGACGGTGGTGGTGGTGGCGGCGGTATTCGTAGTACCTTGCCAGACTGGGTGCGACTTTGACTGTGTAAGTACATCTCTCTTCTCAACACAACCCACTTTAAAAGTGGAGTTTGATTGTAAGAAAGAAAATGGTTTCCCATTTTTCAAAAAGTGATAAGTTTGCGTAATAATTTTGAATGCCACGCAGTAACAGGAGAATGTATCGGGAAAAAATGGTAAATGGAAGCCAACAGAGCTAGGCAGGTTGCATAAACAAGACAGAGGGATAAAGAATATATGCTCATATTTTGATAAAATAGGGAACCTAAACCAATCTCTGTGTTACGATTACGATATCCTCCACCACCACCAGTTACTCGGAAAGAAGCCTATTGCATATTTAGAGGATAAAATAAGATGCATAGAGAAGTTGTTATGGTGTTGGTGTATATATAGGTAGAGAGATAAGTAGATATATGGGCCCCGATTGTGAGTATCTTGTGCACCTGTTTGCAATATTTAGTATACAGCGTTCATAATTTAGTTAAATCTACTCTGCTCTTATTATTGACGATGTAATATATATACATGCAACGTTTCTGGAGCGGCTGTGTTGTTGTCTAGTAATTTTAGCCATATTGTACCACGGGTCGTATAACACAAAGCGGGAGGGAAGAACTGCGGTAGAGGGGAAAATGGTATGGGATGAATGGTGTGCCGTAAATATACGGAGGGACCTGCGGGTTCCTCCGTAAGAAACCGGGCCCTCATTTGCAGACGGGAAGTCGATGAATAATAACTGACAAGGTGGGGGTGAAATACGGCGCCGTTCTGTAACCAGGGCCGAGTCGCAAAATGTGGGGAAACGACGGTGAGAAATGGTGGAGCAGGACGTGCAGAAAAAATGTGGGAGTTTGTGATAGCAGGCGAGAATTGTTGCCGGTTAATAAATTGGCGAAAACAATTTGTGAGGGGAGGGGGGTTTGTGGGGGTGAATGGGAGAGGAGAAAGGGTGCGGGGAGAATCAGAATTGGGAAGTAGTGGTGAAGAGGATTATACCTACGTAAAGTAGCCATTTAACATTTAAGACAAACGTGCTCCCCAAATGACAACGGCATCAGTCACTCGTGACAGGGAACGTTACCATCACCACTACCGCCACCACAAATAAGACCCATTTTAAAGTGGGGTGTACTTGCTGGAGAGTGGTTCGTGCTGAATTGGCGAAAGCTGGAAAAGTCAAAACGTCTGACGGGGAGAAATGCGGTGATGATCACACTCGATATAGAATTATTTGGGGTATAACAGCAGTTGTAGTGCTCACAGGAGAGAGAGAGGGAGAGAGAGAAGTGGAGAAAATGTGGTATTCATGAAAATGGTAACGAAAGTAGGAAAATGGGACGGCAGCATAGGCATATTACTACTGACTGACACACCATTACAAAAAACAAAGTGACGACATGATTCAGAGGAAAAGTAATTAGGATTGGGGTTAAATTTTAAAGGAAAGATCCGGTTGGGCTGACGCAAGAAAATAGGAGTATTGAAGGTTTCAACAAATTTGTCGAAAATTATACATTTCCACTCGTTGCGGAATACGGTTTAATGATGGAAAATCATGCAAGGACTTTTGTTAGCAGAAGGACATAATTATGTTAAAGCATAGTGCCTTCCTGAAATACAAAATACACAAGGAACAACTTACAACAACTTGGTTTGATTATGGAACTTTATCGTGACAGCATTTACCATAAAATTATGGTAGAGTTTGCATCCAATACTGTGCAGGATAATAATAATGATTGATCTGCAACATCGTGATTATTTCTAAAAAAAACGCCAGCAACCTTGAAAAATCGTTTCGTAAGCGTACTGTAGCAGTATATGCAGTTAATAACTGTTTAAATTGTAGCATTGGGTCTAGCTTATTATTCATTTCGGAATTAGAAATTTATTATTGTGGCCTTGCCAACACATAAGCGCTACGTTTATCGTCTGATCTCCACGCCGGTTGTTGTTTTTGCTTTCCAGTCAGTAAGGTATAGACACTTAGGTGTATATGCTCTGTTATCCTACGAAGTGTAGATAGGATTTGGTGATATTGATGCACCATATAAGTGATATGTATCCAATGAGAACTTTAAATAGTAATTTTATTATAGCCATTCTCAATAGGTAAAATTCCCAAAATGCAGAGAAATCTAATTATCATCAAGAAAACCGCAAAATAAAACAAACGTGGCACCATCCGCCTAATAAGTTTTAATGAATGTCTCAATCACCTTGCATGTCTCCGTTGCCCCATATATGGCTACACTATTCATTGGTTTACTATTTTGTGTGTCCCATGCAAAAAACGTTTAAGGGAGTTTCCTGTAAGAAATCAGAAAGTTTTATAAGCAGTACGCCGAACTACCTACTATTGAGCTCTCTCCCGACCTATATACATCAGTTTTAAAGAGTTTTTACACACAAATTACTCCCTGCCTTCTAATAAACACACATTCATTTGTCGCGTCGTAAACTCTTTATGAAGGTGTGCATTTCAAAAGTTTCATAAAAAAAATTTGCATGATAATGAATCTATACTTATCAAAAATGTTCTACATATAAACTCAACTACCTATATATACACATTGCTCTGCTGCTGCCTCACATTTTGCCCTGTGCACAAAAACCACCAAAGAATCAGCGACGTTGTAGGGCAAGTATTTGTGTAAGTACCTGTGTCAAAACAAGTCGTACAAAAGGAATCATCACGCTTTGTTGTTATTTAATAAACGTCCAATCTTAAGAAAAGTTTGCCCCATTTGCCAACTTTTTATTTTTCTCAATCATCCATCTGCTGCTGCACACAAACAGAAATAATCCTGTCTCTGCCGATGACCAGAGTGACTGCTGCTGCTGGTGCGGCTGCTGGTTTAACATAATGTGTCTGTCACCTCTCTTTACATATCACATTCCACCCCGCTTTACACAAGATCAATAAAATAACCAATTTTATTTCCCCTTTGTTAAATCAATATCTTTGCTCAATAGTCAAAGTCACTCGGCGTCATCGTCATCATTTTGGCAACCGCAACGGCAGTCCCAACAATCCCAGCAGTAGTGGTAGAGCTTGCTTTAACTTTGCCGAGATTTTAATATTGTTATTATTCCTGTGGTCATCGTAAACAACTTATTATATTGCAATAATATAACCATCACCGGAGACAAGGTTAACGATATATTCATTTATGTAAAAAAAATAATAGACACCCCTTCGTTTAGTCGAGAAAGGTTACCGAAATCATTTTTCCATGTGCACCGCGCCGCATACCATTAAGCACATAGGCTGCTCCCCTGCACAACACATTTTTTGTATCAGGTCCAAGTCCAATATCATCACAGCCCAAAAAAGCCGTTAGAAATTGCAAGAAGGGCCAGAGAGCAGAAGCAACTGCTTAGTATTACGACTACTACTGGTAGTGGTGAATCACCAGTCACCAGAGAGGGCTACTTTTGGAGTGGTCAATTGACGATGGCATGAATGAAAAGACGACCTTTGATTCCCATCTGTTGCATCAGCTATTTTTTTTATCAGAAGAAGCCCTTCACATTCAGCCGCGCACAGAGTACAACTTTGTATCAATAATATGCGATCAAATTTTTATGCATTCGTTAGCAATAAATTTGTTGATTGAAGGATATAAGACAACAAGAAGGGTGGACGACGAAGACAACGACAGACAACCTACTACATTGCTCGGTGGTGGTGATGATGATGATGATGATGATGATGCTGACGATGAAGGAAGCTAAGGTCACTCGGTACCTTGCGATCATAGTGAGAGAGATGCTGTTTTAATACAAATTTCTTTGCACGATTTGCTTACATGCACACCACAGCAGAGCTAGTTTAAGCTATAGTGCAGAAATAAGGGGTATATCATCTTGGTGCTTTCAAGTGACCACTCTACTTTTGGATGAGACGATGTATTTATATCAGTAGAAAGCGAATAAAGTTTGGTATGCCGTGTAGAACATGGCTATTATTTTTCTACATTGGATGGCAACAAGATAACATCTTTTGTTAATCTGCTGTTAAGAAGGAAATTGTAATTTTGTTTGCTGTTTGTGCTCGGACATGAATGACAGGATAAAGTAGCGCAAGCTATATCTTCTTATCTTTGTAGGATCACAGGAGGACTGTCTGTCTTTACTACCAATTATTAAATGGAAACGATGAAATTGGAATTTTTTTTACCATTTTTTGTTTCGTCCTTGGTCTACCAAAATGGAAAAGTAACATGAGCTTTGAGCGCGTAACATGCTCCTTTATTATAACAGTTGACAGCGGAAAAAAATTGGATACAGCAAATGAAGTGGTAGTTAGGATGTACTATTTTTGCATATGTTATACATGTTGCATGTAACAAACGAGCGAGTCTGTAGGTCACACTGGATAAAGTTGGGAGGAGGGTGTGGATATACGTGTATGTGTGTGTATGATTGCATGTATGATGACGAGACGATGATGATGATGGATAATAACAAAGGAGCAAATAAAGTGGTTGCAAACGTACTGTTATCTTCAGTGATCAATGTTAATCGTCGAAGCAGGGAAATGAAGGGCCAAATAAATGGTAATATTGAGGATGATAATTGATTTGGTGTTTATGGAAAATTCACTCTGCGCTCTTACGTCTGAGGATCACCAATACAGCCATTTTTTTCAGGTATAAAAGCTGGCGGCGACATCCCAGACAGCATCCAGAACTCATCTCCTCTCTTACAACACACTACCACATCACTTTTGTTTCTTTTGGAAACTACCAACCAACCAACCATCACCATGAACTCCGTAAGTTT